>JBAMBO010002036.1:0-143893 GCA_037044535.1 Lordiphosa magnipectinata | reverse complement strand
AAAAAGGCTCAATTAGATTATAACGGCAAACAAAAAGAACATAAACTTCTAAATTATAAACAAAGTGTAGACATACGGATAATAAAACAGACAAATTGAAAATGTACATATGCTTATTTCCTAGGGACTTTCTTTTATTTAAGTTAATAAATTCCGAAGTTTTTTTTGTCTTCTATTTATGAGTACTATTAAATTAAATAAATTAAAACGAATTCTGTTCCGTCATAATAACATAATCCTAAAAACATCTATGCACAATGTGCATTGCACATATACTTATTTCACTGAGATATAATGTTGGAATGGATCTTAGACCTATTAAAAGTATTTGTTTAGATTCATTTTTTGTTCACGGTACGAAATACTCCTTATATAAACAAGTGAGAAAGTCGGTCACGCCCGACTATAACATACTCTGTACCAGTTCATTTGATCCCGACTATAATATTATAACCCACCAAGCATTTGGAAGATAATTTCTACAAAATTCACCTGAAAGAGTCGTTTTCGAGCTCTTTTGATGATTAAAAAAAGATTCATTTCATATGCGATTTAAAGATGACTCGAAAATGATTCATGCATATGTTCAAAAGGTGAGCAATCGCCAATTGATCATGCAGGATTTTGAAATGTGATTATTTACTATAAGCAGTTTCTATGCAGTAATATTTTAGTAATATTTTGCACCGCTGGACGATGCAAAACTGCTTGTTACCTCTTTGTTCTGATTCTAACGGTACTTCTTTTTACAAGCTTTAATGCAGATGTAAAATTCTGCATTTCTGTTCATTCTTATAAGTTGTATGGAGCTCAACAGACATAAAAAAAGATAAAAAAAAAAAAACGAGAAAAAATATTATTAAAGAAAAAAATGTCAGCCAAACAATTGAGAAGACTTGCAAAAAATGAAGCCCAAAAATTATTGTTCCAAAAAAGTGCAAGAGCGGGTGGCACCGAAACCAACCAAATATTTAAAATGATTTGTATGATGAAAGTTCGAGTGATACAAGTGATAGCTGTCTGATAGTGAAAGTGAAGGAAATGAAGTTAATTTGTGCGAAGGACTGGCCAAATGGTTTACAGAACTCGGAGTAAGTCTTGTTGCAATAAACGCACTTTTGCTATTGTTGCGAAAAGGCAATATTACTGTCCCAAAAGATGCTAGGACCATTTTAAGGACACCTTGTTCTGTTGTTGAGAGAAAAGTTGGAGAAGGTATATACATACATACGCCGAAAAGTGCTTCCTTGTCACAACCATTAAAAGTATGTAAATATTTCTATTGTTGTGTGGAATAAAATTAATTTTTTTTTCTCTTAGATATTTGCAATATCAAATTCATATGTACAGACATGGAAAAAAACGTTGTCCTTCAAAAGCATTTTGTTCAAGCTAAGGATGATCACAAACAGAAAACGAGTGAAATAAATTTGTTGATTTTATCATTTAATTTGTCAAATTTTCATACGATCATTTGTTATATTATATATAGGTCATTTCTTATTGAAACCGAACGGTTTTAAAATTCACCATTTTTTATTTCCATAAAAAAAAATTGGTTTGGTTGTGGTGTAATTTGGTTTGAAAATATGGTCACCCTAATCCACAACAAAATGCAATAAATCATAGCATTCGTATGGCAGCTATATGATATAGACGTCTGATCTACTAAATACTTTTCAGCAATATGAACGCGAGACCTGTCCGATAAGCAAAACCTGAGAAATCCAGTTCTTAAAAAAATCATTCTTTCCATTTTTTTGCAAAACTAAAAATCACGTTTTTTGGGAGTGTCGAGATCTAATTTCGTACTTTTTTTTTAATTCAATCAAAAATGGTAAATTTTAAAACCGTTCGGCTTCAAAAAGATTAAGACATATGCAAATATTACTCAAAAATGATTGCAAATATGACTCGAAAAAGACTCTGAAATAATTGAAAATGTGACTCAAAAATGATTGGTAATATGACTCAAACAAGTTTGGAAATACGACTTAAAAATGGGTCGAAACTGCTTAGTAAAACGGGTCGTAAGCGACTCTTCAAGAAGAGTCGCGGCTAGGGTACCATTTTCTCCCGACCAAAGTAGCATTTATTATCAAAAAACGAGCGCAACTATAACTATTTTAATCAGACAGACGACTCGAAAAAGACTGGAATGTGAGCAAAAATTTCATAAAATGTTGGGAGGGAATACATCCAAAGAGTCACACGGTTATAGTGCAATAATTTTATTATAAGCTCATCTCTAAGTTTCTCTATCTCTCTCTCTCTCTTCCAAAAATTTTGTTTGTTTGGACGGACAGACAGACGGAAATGGCTATATCGACTCGGCTGTTGATGCTGATCAATAATATATATACTTTATAGGTCGGAGATGATTCCTTCTGGCTGTTACATACTTTTGCACAAACTTAATATACTCTATGTACCTTCGGTACAGAGTATAAAAACGTTGTAAAACGTTTACTTTGTGTACGAAGAGAAACGAAAAGGAGAGGCAAAATCCACACGAACGTCGAACTCGAACATCGAACTCTGAATTTGTGGATGGTATGAACAGCTGTTCGAGTTTTTTTTGGGCACCCAAAGTAATTAAATTTATTTATTTTGACGGTCAGAAGCCAAAAAAATTTCCAATTGATAGTTGAAATCGTTGAAAGCGCTTTCATGAGGAAGAAAAAATTGCGCTTATTAAGACCTAACATTTAACATCATTATTAATGTACGCAGATGATATGGCGCTACTAGCAGAGTCCCCCGAGATGCTTCAAGCCATGATTAATAAGCTCTCTGAATATTGCATACATAATAAGTAAGTAAGATGAAAGTTTTGATTGTGAAAGACAGAAGAGGCCGTAGTGTAAGGGTAGACAGTTGGTTTTTAAATGGCATTGAGCTGGAAAAAGTGAAAAGTTTTAAATATCTTGGTGTGACCATCACTGGAAATTTGAGCTTCAAACCGCACTTACAAGAAAAACTGCAAGACTCTAAGAAAGCAATTAATAGCACTTGGAAAACTTTATCGGAAAACGACATATGTTGCCGAGCACTAAATTCAGAATGTTTGAAGCCATTGTTCGATCAGTAATGAGCTATGCATCTCAAGTCTGGGGATACTGCCGATATGAGGAGGTGGAGCGACTGCAAAGGCTGTTATTAAACGGATATTTAAACTACCCCGCACTACTCCAAACTATGCGCTCCACTTAGAAACCGGCCTGCCATCATTATTCTTGTACGGTCTGCAAAACCACTTCACATACATACGGAAAGTTATGGATATGCCGAATTGTAGACTAGCCAAAACAGTCACTGCTATGATGCTGTCGGAAAAAGCACACATTTTTGACAACTGGCTGTCCTTATTTCAGGATCATGAGGTATCCATAGACCTTCAAATCGTCGGATCATGGGAAAGATCTCACCAATTGCTGTTGGAGAAAGCTGTTAGCAGAGAAAGAGACTCTTTTCTAAGTCAAGCCAGGCAAAGTGTGGTCCGAAACACTTACAAAAAACTAGAGCTGAATCTGGAATCGATCAACTATTTTCATTACCGTTATGACACTCAAGCAATCTCACTTATATGTCGGGCACGCTGTGAGATGCTTAGTCTCAACTACAGGCCGCACTGGAGCTCTGTTAACACAGATTGTAGCCTCTGTAATTTGCACGCAACTGAAGACGTCATGCATCTGCTTGGGGTATGCCCTATTTTAGCAGAGATAAGAAGCTTCCTATCAGAAGCAGACGTCATAAATTGGCTAAATGACAAGAACTGGACAACAATATCCTCCTTTCTACAACAGGCGCTAAAATATAGAACCGCTATTATAAATGAATATTTGTAACTTTTTCTGCAAATTAAATTATGTATCTTTCTACCTAGTTTTTTTCGTCTTGGTCAATGCTTAAATCGAAAACTATGTTTCTTTGTTTTAAATTTTTGTTTGTTTATATCGTTAACAATGTACAAAAACTCAAATGCTATGGCTGATGGTTAAAAATCAAGCCAAAAATTTATATTAATAAATATCTACTACTACTTAAGACCTAACAAATAAGAAGCATTTTGATGCAGTTGACATGGAGAGCCTGCAGCTCCAGCAGCAATCCGCAGTGCAGAAAAAGCTGTGACATAGTTGTTGCTTGTCCGGGCCAATGCCGATATAGAGCAACTACAGCAATACTTAGTTTTATGAAATAAAATCCATTAAATTATGAATATGTATCATATTTTTTCTTGATCTTGCGCAACATGAGATTCACTTTGGAGCCAAGTGCAAAATCCTAAGAAGCAGTTAAAACTGTTGGCGCTCATACGAAAGTTTTGAAAGAATTGTGTCCAACTATTGTGTGAAAGTGCAAGGGGCATGATGACGAGGGACGTCATGACGGGCTTGACAGACACCAAGCACGATGGGGCTAAGAGGGGAGAATCCCACCGAGCAAATATAGATACCACAGAATGGACAGTAGCATTAGGCTGCTCACATTGCGGTTGGCCACCTTGCGGGAGATGGAGGTGGTTGTGCGTTGATACCTACGTGGCGGGTAGAGTCGCATTTTGGTTCTCGACGTGGAGTTGCGTATCAACCGGGTGCTGTGATCCAAAGATCAGAAAATGTTTTAGATCATAGGTGACCAAGCCTAGCCGCAAGCCATGCATTTGTTTTTGCGAATAGCCCACGCGCTTACGATTCACGCGGCCATAAAATTATAAAAAGCAAAAAGCAATTTCATATGCGTGCACTCCTCTCTTTCTTTCCGAGCGAAGGTCGACAACAACAATTTCATATGTGTCTCTCTTCTCTCTCTCCTATGTATTCGACACTCGAACGCAACAACAATGTTGCTTATGCGATGTCAGCGATCGCTTCGCGCGCGTTTTCTTGAGACAGCAACGACCACACACACACACACACTCAAGCAAAAATCGGGTTTCTCTTGCTATTTCTTGTGGTTGTTCTTGCTTGAGTTGTATTTTGTGCATTTATATTGGCTTCGAAATATCGAATGGCGCCACTGTCCACAGTTTGCCAGTTTTAGTTCTTATTAAGCGAAGATCTAAATCATTTGTAGTCTAGTCTTAAATCAAGTATTTTGTAATTGAAGAAAGTCCGAAAAATAAGTTTTAGTACTTTCATCAATGAAGAATAAAGTGATCTTTTTTCTGAGTGTATAGACTAATTAGTTTTGAGAGTTCTACCAGATTGAAAACAAAAGCGCTCAACAATTGAGTGAAGGGTTGAGAAAGTAATCAGTTAGTTCACTCTGCAAAACGTTACCAATTGGCTAAATGTAGCCACCAACATATCTCTCTCTACATCTACAGTCCCATTACCCTAATGCACCGCCCGCCTAACATTTTTCACTTCCAGCAAAATGTCCCTTTATTGTCGTTGTCCCCCTGGGTAGTAGTAAAAATTGCGCCTATTAATTTATGACATAATAATTCTCAAAAGCGCAAACAAAAGCGGCTCATAAAAAAACAGCGAGACAGACTCTGTCCCACAAAACCCAACAGCACAGACAATAGACCACATTATGAATATTCGGGGTCCACCAAAAGGAACGAAACCCACATGACCAGGCACCCACTGCAGGGAAATCACTGCCAACTCACAAAGGGGGGGCGCCAAGTAGTTTGGCCAAGTGTCCAAATGCAGCTGTCATAGATTGCCACTGTGTCGTGTGGCAAATAAAAATAAGAATGAAAAAAAAAAGCGAAACTTTATTTAATATCGCATTATCTGGCATCATAATTATGCAGCAACAACTTGCAACCGGGTGGTGACTCATGGGTGCAACAAAACAGATGAAAAATCACTTGCAATTTTGTTTATCAATTTGTGAAAATTATAAGAAAAAATATGGCATACGTTGAATATTTTTGCGAAAATCATTTGTATGTCGCCCACACATGGTTAGCTGTGACGATGTGGCAACGCCAGCGCCTCCACTAACCAAGAGGTGTGGGTGTTGGTTGGACCAGACTGAGGCGCCAAAATGTTTATGCAACTGTTGGGTAAAGATAACTTTAAGAAAAGTATGGGGTTGGATGATTTAAGTAGAAAGCGGGTGAAATGGTTTGGGAAAATTTATAATTTAGCGTTAAGGTATGTTAAGACAGAGACGATGGTCACACTGTATATTGAATGGAAGCCGATAGTAGACGGACAGAGACAACCGAAGACAGAAAAGCTATGTCAATTCTTGAAGAATTCGTTGAGTATCCGAACTTTGATTTGCAGGGTATTATCACTTCGCACCTTCGCAAAAAACGCTTGTTGCCGCCGCCATTCGATACACTTGACGCCATTCACTTGAAATGAAATATATTTCATGTACAATTTTGATATAAATGAAAAATGCGTCGTCGTGAGTCAAGTTTGGGATTTCTGGTTCCTACAGGAATGATTAGGCTACCTCTCCAAGTTGTCTGCTGACAAAAGCGGAAAACCATTTAAAACACAACTTCTTCAGTTTGTTTTGCTTGCAGCAGCAGCAGCAGCAAACAAATATTCGTGATTCCTGATAAAAATCACCATTGGCCAGCTTCGTCGTCTGCGACTTCTTTGACTCCTTTTTTTTTCTTTTTCTTTTATTTTGGAACTGAGTGCCAAATGCCGCTAAAATGCGGAAAGCTAATCAAAAACGCGTTGCCGCAGCACCACTCCCCCACCGCCACAAAATCGAATCGAATGTTGCCAAAGCCAAGTTCAATTGCCAAACAAATTCGCGTGAATGAAGCCGGGCCGCTGCTATTGCTGCTGCTGGTATTTAGTTGGCAGGCAAATTTAGAAAAGAAACAAAAAAAAAAAACATTAACCGTTTTGTTCGTTTTCTTGTCTGCGAGTCCGTGTGACTTATGTGCGACATTAGCGCGACGTTCTTTGCTTAATTACGTAAACTTTTTCGGCTCTGAAGGTTGATGCTGCTCCTGCTGCTGCTGCTGCAAGTTCGCGTTGTTGTTTGTTCTGTGTGTACGACAAGTTCGTGTCTTAAGTCTTTCGTTTTGCGCCTTGTTCTCGGGTTGTTTTGTCTCCTGTTTTACGGTTTGTTCCTGTGTCTGTTATAAAAAAGTGCAACAGGTTGTAAGTTGAAATTAAAGGAATTTGTTAACTTTGTTCATTTGCATTTGTATTTTTGTGGGTGGCAGATGGTGGAGTGCAAATGTTGATTGGTTAGAAATTGGTGGCAAAATGGTGCAATTTGTTAATAGATATTAATAATAAATTAGCATAGTTAATGCTACGTGGGCGATTAATGCTTTTAACTTACACTCAAACTTTTAGCAACAATGAGCACATCAAACTCAGCTGAATGAATTGCTATTGCCTACCGTCACATTGAATGTGAACCAAAATCTTAGGTTCGTTAAGTAAAGGAACCGATCCGGGAATCAAAACTTCGACTTTCCAATGGGTTACACAATTTCAAAGGTTAAAATTAAATGATTCATCCCGCATTTAAACTGGGAGTCATGAATACACTAAATCAGAGGTGCCCAGAATCAACTTACGGCCGCGTGGACACCAATACAAATGAAGAAAATATAAAAAATAGAATGAGAGAGCCGATTTTTGTTTGAGTGTTTGTGTGGTCGTGGCTGTTTGATTCACATGAAATCATTTGCAGCCAACAACAAAACCTTCGCTCGAAAAAAAAGGAAGAGGGAACACATACAAAGTTGTTGTTGCACTAAACAACAACGAAATCATTCAAAGCCAACACCAAACCCTTCGCTCGAAGAGAAAGAGTAAAGAGAAGCCATTAGCTAAGCACATTGAAGCACATTCACATATACTCAATATACGACTGAGTATTAATAAAATGTGCAAAGCGAAGTGGTTAAGTGAGTTGAAAGCTAAGCAATCAGCGTACTTAGATCACTCTACATTAGTAGTGACAATCAGCAAAATCAAATGATTTTGGTTGAAAAAGAAGCAAAACAAAAACTTAGTTTATAACCAAATAATGGTGAGAAAGGAGCAGACATTTTTTCATATGTTTATCAGAGATCTCAAAACATTCAAACATCTCAAACATCGACCGAAGTTTATATACCCTTGTAGCTTGATGGCGCCACTACTTTGAGCATTCGGTCCGATTTTGACCGAACTCCCCAAAAATGTGTGAAAACTGATAATATTCACAACTGGAAGGTAAAAAGACGCTACCATTGAAAACAAAAAAGTTTTTCTCACTAGAACTACTTTTTCGACTGATAGTTCCTATGGCAGCTATATGCTATAGTCATCCGATTTGGATCAAAATGGGAAGATATGTGTGGTAGCATAAAGTATTGATCAGTAACAAGATTGAGAGCGATAGCATTGAAAACAAAAAAGTTTTTCCTACTAAGACTTTTTCTCTGAACTAGCTTTTGTATGGCAGCTATACTATACAGTTGTCCGATTTTCATCAAACTTAGTGGAATTATGTAAAATCATAGAAAACAAAGAAATACGAGATTTGGGCACGTTTGCGCTACAGACAAAAAAGTTTATCTAACTAAAACTACTTTTTCGGCCGATGGTTTCTATGGCGGCTATATGATATAGTCATCCGATCCGGCCGATTCCGACAAATGTGCAGCGTATTTGTATCAAAAGGATTCGTGCTAAGTTTGGTTAAGATAGCTTTAAAACTGACGGAGGAGATAGCATAAAAACAGACGGACAGCCGGACGGACAGACGGACATGGCTATATCAACTCAGCTCGTCATGCTGATCAAGAATATATATACTTTTTGTCGTCGGAGATGCTTCCTTCTATACGTTACAAACATTTGGACAATTTTAATATACCCTCTACAAGGGTATGAAAATACTCCCTTTATAATCACGTCTTTTTTGCGAATAATAATATTGTTACGTTTATTTGGGCTACATAAGCACATAAAAGTGTTAATGTACGCTGACGACATGGTGTTACTAGCCGAGAGCCCTACAGTAATGCAACAAATGATAGACGCCTTATATGAATATTGCCAAAAGTGGAGCCTACAAGTCAATTGAGCAAAATCAAAAGTTATGATAATTCGAGCTAATAAAGGACGCAAAGCTATAGCAGTTGCATGGAAAATAAACGGAACAAATCTTGAAGTGGACAACGAATATCGAACTCTACCCCACGCATGACGTTTCATAAGCACCTCAAAGAAAAACTCAGCAACTCTAAAATTGCCATAAATTCGACATGGAAAAAGCTGCTTAGAAAAAGGAACGTGAACAACAGCACCAAATACGAACTATTTCTAGCCACTTTAAGAGCAATTATGTGCTATGCTGCTCAAGTGTAGGGCGTTGATCAATTTGAAGACGTAGAAAAGCTCCTTCTTTTTTTTGACAAACGTGTGTACCAGCTACCCCAGTACTCCCACAATTATGTTACAATATACCCCACCATGTTAAAATATACTATGCAAATACATTTCAAATACATTGCCAAGACCATGCGAATGCCATCCACTCGTCTCCCATGAGTTGTTACAACGTATCTGCTTGAGACCAAAACGCAGTTTTTCCGCACTTGGGAATCCATGGCACTGGTGAATTTTTTTGTATTGCGTTCCCAATGACCCTGGACACATTTGCTGAATTTTGCAGATTTTTATCTTAAGCCTTTGAAATCTAAGATAAAATTGTTGTCTCTGTGTGTTGCAAGTACAAAAGTACCCATAAAACGCCAACCGAGACTTTATTTGAAAAACTAAATATGAGGTGATGCTTACAGAGGTCCCTTTTATCATAATTTGTACTGTGTAATCATCAAAATGACACAATTTAGTCATCAATATGAAACTATTGACTCTCAAATTCTCCTTAATACTCCAAGTATCAAGTTTATATTTTCGAAAAAAAATTATATTTGGAGGATATCAAATTGATACTAACTTGTATTAGGTTGTTGAATCAAAGTTTCCGTTGACTTTATTACTGATTTGAACTACCTATGAACCTCTACTCATAGCTCAAAAAATAATTGATTCATTGAATTGTAGCTCATGACATGAGCTATATGATATGTTTGAAATGATTAATCTCAGATCAGCTCAACAAAGCAACTAGATCTATCATGCTCAACTTAAATAGCCAAAAGGGTTCGTAGAACAGACGACATTGATTAGGCTTCTATTTATACCCTTGCAAAGGGTATTATAATTTGCCCAGAAGTTTGCAACGCATAGAAATATTCATTTCCGACCCCATAAACTATATATATTCTTGATCAGGCCGACGAGCTGAGTCGATTGAGCGTAGTCCGTCCTTCTGTCTGTCTGTCCGTCTGTCTGTCAGTCTGTCTGTCTGTTTCTACGCAAACTAGTTTCTGAGATTTAAAGCTATATAGCTGAAATTTAGCACAGAGTCTTCATTTTACTGCACGCTGCTAATATGTCGGAACCAACCGGATCGGATGACTATATCTTATAGCTGCCATAGGAACCAACGGTCAAATAAAGGGTCTTAGGGAGAAAAACTTTTTTGTTTTCAATGTTAGCGTCCTCAAACTCGTCCATTATTAATATTAAGTGCTTTCAAACAGATTGGCAAACTTTTGTCAAAATCGGATGACTAAATCCTATAGCTGCCATAGGACTGATCGGTCGGAAAATGGGGCTTAGAGAAAAAAACTTTTTTGTTTTCAAGTAAATTTTTCTTAAAGTCGGTGATTCTTAATATTAAACGCTTTCAAACCAATTTGAAAAAATTGATCGACATCGGATATCTTATGGTTGCCATGGGACCGATCGGTCGGAAAATGAGTCTCAGTGATAAAAACTTTTTTTTTTAAACATTGTCTTTCTTAAATTCGACGATTGTTAATTTGATATGTTTTCAAAAAGATTCGCGGAAAATAGGTTTTAGTATAAAAAATTTTTGATTTTTATGTAAGCGTTCCGAAACTCTGACTGTAGCCTATAGCTGCCATAGAAACGATCAGTCGGAAAAGTAGTTCTAGTGTCCTATTAGTCCTAGTATTTATAAGTTTGCTATTTTTTCATAATTCCACCAAGGTTGATGAAAATCGGACAACTTTATAGTATAACTTCGTCTTAGTAAGAAAAACTTTTTTGTTTTTTAGAGAGAAGCAGTCCTGTTGTGTTCTAACGAGATTTTCCAATAAGAAAATGCAATCTCATGAAGTTCTGGGACACCGACGAATTTTTCGAGCGATTTGCAAACCAACCAAGGACGAAATTACTAGAGATTTCCAGGACATCCACGAATTTCTTGATTTTGTTTACAATTTGGATCCAAATGTTTGTTTACGCCGGCTCAAGGTCATCCGTCCAATCCAAATGAATAAAACACGGTGGGTTATTAAATATTTTCCCAATATATTTCGGGCCCTCATCGGGGTCCGTTTTCAGGGGGCTAACAAACAACATTGAATAGATACAATTTAACAAGATTTTTCCTCGATACAATTTTAACAACATTGAAACCTATATATGGGCATTTCCACCAAAAGGTCCACCAAGACCAAAAAATTAAAAGTGCTGAAAAACACTCTGTTTTTTTAAATTTTCAAGGGGAAACAATTAAATTGAACTAATGTAAGCCAATCTTACACTTAATTACAACCCACTTCGAAATATTCGGCTTTAGGGCTGCGCTAGCGCGAATTTTCTAATTTGGACATAAATATTGCACATTTTTTTGATAAAAGTGCCTATAGAATGCACTTATTTCTGTTATCTAAAATCGTTCTGAAGGTACAATGAGTAATAAAAGAATGCATAAGAAACCTTAAGAAACTATGTGATTGCAATTAATCGGAAGCTTTTGCTTCGCATTATACAGAAAACACATAAATAAAATGATGGAAAAAAGTGTCGCGTTCGCAATGTCACGTATCGAATCATATTTTATTTTGAAATACAAAAAATTATGAAAATTTTTCGATCAAATAAATTTTAATATACTGTTAAATTATTCAACCATATTTTAAAATTAGTCGCACTAAATGGTTTTGGCAGATCTCGGTGAGTTTGGCTTTTATATTGATGGCCAAAAACACCACTTCCATTTTTTGTCGCGTGCGAATCGCTTTTTGATTGACTTTATCTTGGAACCAGCACTAGGTGTGCTCATTTTTTTTCTCACTAAATAAAGTGCTTTAAAAGTGCTCTAAGTTAAAGTAACAAAAGAAAAAAAAATTATTTTAATTTGACTTCTATTCCAGTTTAAATGCGTACGACTGTCGCGTTCGACATCATGGAAATACCCATATACATTTATACGGGAGAAGAAACAAGTGCTCGCCACGGAGTTTGATGTAAAACTAATTAAACCTAATGTTTTTTTTGGTCAAGTAAGTGTCTGTATATGTGAGCGCAGTTCTCTGTATCCGTTTTAAAGTTTAGCCTAATGTTTATTGGTATGTTGATTATGTGTAGCATCTGCAGAGTGAATCGCTTGTTGTAGTTACGCTCTTACTGTAGAATGCTCGTGGCATTAATATCGGGAGAGTGACCACTCTCAGCACAGTGGACTGCAAGTACTGTTTTTTGTGTGTTGATCTCGTTTCGTTTTTTTATATCTGACTTGTGTCCAGAAAGTCTGGTCTTAAGTTTTGATTTTGTCGTTCCAACATATATTTTATTACATATACTAGTATCGTGTCCAGCACACGGTATTTGGTATATTAGATAATTTTTGTCTTTACTCTTCATATTGTGAATGTAGGTTTGTGAGCTATAGTGATGTGTTCCCTGTCGTCTAAGTCAGCTCTGGCGAATCTTTCCGAGTATTGTGTAATATATATGACGGATTTATAAGTTTTGGTCTGTACCGCACGTGATTTTTTGGTTTCTTTTTCAATTCCTTTGATGATCGTCTTAATGATATTGATAGGAAAATCATTCTTTGTCAGTAGACTTTTAATTACGCCTAAATTGTCATTATGAAAAATTGGATCACTGGTATCTATTATTCGCTTGGCAAGGTTTTTAGCTGTATTTATAATCATGTTTTTAGGATGTTTTGAGTAGTAATTTTTAATTCGTCCTGAGGCTGTAGATTTTTGTTACCAGTTTACCTTTAACGTATTATTAATTCTGTGCACTGCTGCGTCTAAAAATGGTAGTTTGTTGTCTGCTTCTAATACTAAGGTAAATTGTATGTCCTTGTGGTAAGAATTTAGCACCTGCAGAGTTGTTTGACCATCGCAAAGAGATCGTCAACATATTTGGTTAAAAGTCTGGTGCTCTTAACTTTTTTAAGGACTTCTTGCAAGATGATGTCCGCAATTATTGGTGAGGCAGGAGATCACAAGGGGAGACCTTTCGTTCCTCCTCAAACTTGAAGTATCTGTACTCATTGATACAAAAGTTTAATGCTTCCGAAAACAGTTTTTTAGGCATATTTTGTGTGGTTCTTGATTATATCCCATTTCTCACGAATTACGTCAATTGTCAGATCAGTAGGGAAAATAGGATATAGTGTTATAACAACGAAAGAAACCATTTATCTTTTTCTTAAATTTCGTTGCGTTTTTTACGTTGAATGTGGAGTCTGTTGTCAAGTTTTTTAAAATGTCTGACATATATTTACATAGTTGGTACGAAGGAGAATTGATCATAGAACAGATAGGTCGGAGAGGGGTGTCTTTTTTATGGATTTTTGATAACCCATAAATTTAAGGTGAATGTGCCGTGCTTGTCATGAGTCTGTTTCTTTCGCTCCTTGAAATCAGATCTAGTTTGAATAATTTGTACACAATTTCATTGTTTTTCGTTTGCAGTCTTGAGGTAGGGTACTTCCTTAAGATCCTATATGTTGAAAGATTGTCTAATATTTTCTTCATTTTGTCCGTGTAATCGTTCCTTTTCATGGCTACTGTGACATTTCCCTTATCGACATTTATAAATATAGCTAGGTTTAAAAATTGATGCAGAAGGATGTACACACCTGATCATATTAATAGGTACACACATCAACTCCGACTTTAAGGTAACAGAAAACAGTTTTATTCATTGTTTCAAACTTAAAATTTGTTCTCATTGGTTCTTAAGCTATTTGTTTTTAATAAAATAAACTTAATTGTAACATAGAATAATTATCTAACATAAAAGAGATCATTTTGTGTTTCAGATACGTTTTCAGTGTGATCATAATAATAGGTACACTTCATGTGTTGGTAAGAATCAAAATTTTAATTTCCATTCTGTGTTCACACTAAAAGTACGAAAAAACCATCTATAATTAAAAAAATCCGGTGTGTACCTATTAATATGATCAGGTGTGTTTGTCTGACCAGGTTTACAGATAAGTCCATGTGTCCTTGTGAAAGCACCGGCTTTATTTGGGATAAGCTCATCGTGATCTGAATTTGGAAACTGTTGTTAGTAATTTCTGAAATGGATATTAAAATAATCTTGATTGTTTTCTCTGTAAATTTTATAGCATTCTTTGCTGATTTGAAATTTTCTTATTAATTAAGTATTAGTTAATTTCAAATATTTTTGGTTTAAAACAAAAGTCCTCCATTCGATCCCTTTTCCAACGTCTCCCTCTCTCTCTATTTGTCCATTTACCGTTGCAGCTTCGTTTTGTCCGCCCATAACAATAATTAGCAAATTTCCAATTCCCTATTGGGATGCCCAACGTTCTCCCCCGTCCTCCCACAAAAGGTTAGGCAAATGCTAATCGGATTTGGCTTGTTGCATTTCTTTCTCTCTCTCTCTCTCTCTCTCTCTCTAAATCGACATCATTAAAATGCCGCAGAACGCTTAAAATTTTCAAATTAATTCATTTTAATAAACCCACAAATACAAATCGTGTGCCAAACCAAAACCAAAGGAGGAGGAGGACTCCTCGATGATCAATTCTTCCGCATAACAATTGGCCAAATGGCAAATATTTTAACAAAGACCAAAAAAAAACCAAAACTCACACATGGCTAACCAAAAGGAATTGGAATCCGCAGCCGAATACGAATTCGAAATTCGGTTACAGATTTATGTAGATTTGGAGCATGATGAGGAAAGTTGTGTGTACCCGTGGAGGTCAAAGTGAATCACGCTTAAGTCCATGACCATTAAAAGCGGAACGTGCAACGGCATAAGAAATTCATTTTTGTTTTTTTTGGTTTTGGTTTTTATTTGGTAAAGGAGAGCACAAGCAGCCCCCAAAAGTAATTTTCAGGCACCTGGCTGCCAATTAGTGTAATTATTAAAGATTCTCTGGTGCAGTTGGAGTAGGAGGAGACAGAAATTCTGTGCCAGCCGCTGGGGTGCAATAAAAATTGCAATTTTCATAATTGCCCCAGAGGCAGCCAGAGAGAGACAGATGGAAACAGAGAGAGAGAGAGGGAGGGAGAAAAAGATGGTGCAAAAAATGTCGCCTAATTGGCCACAGAAGTTTTTGCTCTGCGATAAGCTGGCCAGAACAATGCCTTTCGGGCTAGAAGCAGGTTAAGCCTGCAAGCTCTGTGACAATATTTTTGCAATTGCTGCTGCTGCCGCTTGCCGCTTACCGCTTGCCGCTTGCCGCTCTTCTATATCATTTATCAGATGTAAGTTGGTTTCCTCCGGGCAGGGAGATACCCTTACTGAAGGTAGACACTGAATTGGTCAGTAAGCTTAAATTGTTTTTTGATGCCTCAACTAAAAGTTCTAAAGCTTTTTTAGTTTACTATTTTTTGAAAAATTTTATAAGTGTATCCCAGCTTCGTCTCTTCACTGGATAAATATGGCCTTAGCTGTGGTGCACTGTGTTAACATGATCTTTTATTACTTCTACTGCTTTTCCGCCGTATGTGTGTGTGTGTGTTTTGGTTTTGCGGCTTTTGTATGCTTTTCTTTGGCTTTGACTGCGATTGCCACCAGGTGAGTTTATTTACCGCTAATAATGGTCATTTGAGTGGATAGTTTTCCCGCCACATTGACGATGGCCTGGCTGTGATAAGCTAAGCTCTGCTCCGCTCCGCTCCGCTCCAGGGTTACCATTTAGTAAAAACGCGATTTTTGAATTTGTCTGGCAAATTTGCTGCTCTTAATTGACAAAACACACCAAACATGACCAACAACCAGCGGCGTTTTTATGTACCGAAAATTTGTAGTATTTTTTTTTTTTTTTCGGTTTTTGGAAAAATCTCAAATTCAAACTAATAAAATCATATATGCAACAAATGGCAGCAGCCATGGCAGACCTCAATGAGTCACCAGAAAAAGAAACCACTTGGGCCCCCAGACAGCTGTGTAGACTTGCATACAATGTGAAGTGGAGTGAGGGGGGGGTGGCTGGGAGCTGCTTGTTTGTCTGGTGCTACGGGGCGTGTTGGTTTTTTTTTTTTTTTTCGTATACCAAACATGCTGAGGTAACAAAACAACAACAACAACTGCCTGGCAAAGTGTCGATGAAATTGACGAGAAATAATATTTAATTTTGTTTTGCTTTATTTAGATAGGTTAATGCTTCAATTTAAAGAGACATTTCTAAAATTAACGAACCATAACGAAAAAATAGTTGAACTGAAGAATTTGGGAACTTTAGTTATTATGTGTACAACATCATTTTAAAGGATTTTTAAGAGATGCCGTCACTTTATTTTGAAGCCTCATAATTAGGATTTCTTTTTCAATATATGTCATTTCGCTTAAGTGTAAACAACATAGTTTTTGTGTCAACTTTTGTGCCAACAAAACACAATTTGCAGGAAGTTTACTTTCCAATCGCAATTGAATGCTGCAAGAAACTTACGGGAAACATGCTACAAATCATACGGGCGCCCGGCCATACGCCAAAATCGACGCCAAAGCCAAGGTCATGGCTTTGGCGTGGTGGTCTATGAGCTGCTACAACCGTGTGAAACCATTACAGGCAGAAAATCAAACCGAAACGAATATCGGTTCCGGTACGTACCGAAACTTCTAAAAGGTTCTGTTGTGTTTTTTTTTTTATTTTGGTATTCTGTTCCGTTTCGGTACCTAGATTTTTATTTCGGTATACAGGTACGTACCGGTATGGACCAGTAAAATTAACAGAAATTTTAAGACTTAAGTCCAAACAAAATGAGTTACAGAGTAAATCCTCGCGTACTGATTGCGGGTTAATAAAATACGCACAGCCCTGGCCTTTAATAATTGGATTTCGAATTTGGCTGAATGCGAGGTCGTTCATCAGGGCAAACGTCCTTCCATCAACACACGCATCTTAAATAGTCTGTTTGGTAATTTCCACCCGAGTGCTGGGCTCAAACAATTCATCAATGCACCTGGACCTGGAACCAGCAGTTTTCTTTTCCGGTGCTTGATTCGTCTTTTGCTGATCGACTTGATTTGTTCCATGATCGCAGTATAAAAAAGGAAAGAACATACATACATACATATGAGTCATACATGTTCCCTTGCAACTGGTATATAGACATACTAGCATATAACCCTTCGCGCTTCGCTGCGTCGCCATCAGTATAGTGAATCGTCATCGTCATCGTCATCGTCATCGTCATCGTCATCGTCATCGTCATCGTCATCGTCATCGTCATCGTCATCGTCATCGTCATCGTCATCGTCATCGTCATCGTCATCGTCATCGTCATCGTCATCGTCATCGTCATCGTCATCGTCATCGTCATCGTCATCGTCATCGTCATCGTCATCGTCATCGTCATCGTCATCGTCATCGTCATCGTCATCGTCATCGTCATCGTCATCGTCATCGTCATCGTCATCGTCATCGTCATCGTCATCGTCATCGTCATCGTCATCGTCATCGTCATCGTCATCGTTATCGTTACCGCCCCATTTCACTTTATTTCGTATTCCATCCTTAAAAACCGAGTTTCAAGCCAATCGGAAGAAAAATAGTTTCTTGCATGCAGAATTTTCCGGGAATTTTCACGCCTGGGGGGCGGATTTTCCGACATTGGAAAAACACATTTCAACTTATTCCGTATTCTATCCTTACAAACCGAGTTTCAATTCAATCGGATAAAAAATAGTAAAAATAAAAAGTTTTTTGCATGCAGAATTTTTCGGCCATTTTCCTCCTGGGCGGATTTTCCAAAATCGGGAAAACACGTATCGAATTATTTCGCGTACTATGCTTACAAACCAAATTTCATGTCAATCGGATGAAAAACAAAATTTTTCCCATACAAACTTTCCCGACGCTTTTCCGGTTGGAGTTATCCAAAAGCCCGTCTTAGTACGCACTTTCACCACTAATGGAAACTCCTGTCCAAATTTCTGCCTTCTATCTCTTACCGCTTGCGCTCTGCGTTAATTGCCAATCAGTGAATCAGTCAGTCAGGACAAACTGTTTTATATGTAGAGTAGATGTACATACATATACGTACAATGTACACACAAACATAGTTTTCGCTTCGTTTCATTAAAGGCATGCAAACATTAGCATGTACGTACATACATAAAGGCAGGCTATTTAACTATCTAAGCACTTACATACGAAATAAGTTTGTATGTTTTTATATACATGAGAGAAGTCTCGAAGCTTACATATGTATGTGCATTAGACTGAGTATCATTGTACATTGTACATCCATTTATATGTAAATATTTCTCCGAAAGTAAATTCGTAAATATCAAACTCACCTTAATTTTTTGTCCACACTCGTTTATTTAGCAATTGCTTACATTTTCTTCAATGTCAAAGGCGAAATACTACCGATTCACATTTGTTTTTGGTCTTGGCGTTTTAAGCGATCGTTTAGATTGACTTGCTACTCTTAAATAAATTAATTACTCTTTGCAGTTTCGCAGCACAAACACGAATACAAATTTTACAACGATTAACCGTAGGCGACAGCATCCGAAGAATTAGCAGAAAGCCAACATGCAAAAATGGAACTTAAGTGAAAGAGCGCCAAATATATACATATTTTTCTTGCTGTTTTGCATAGACAAAAACAATATCTTTTGTCTCTCTCTCACGCGCAGTCAGCAGCTCTGAATTTAGCGATGACAAAATTCCGTACACTGTTTAGGTTCTTTTCGGTCTTTTCGGTTCTTGAATACCGGTATACTAAAAATTAAAAATATCGGATCCGATTCTAAGTTTTAATCGATTCTTTTCGGTATACGGTTCCGGTTCCGGTTTGATTCCCTGATTACAGGGAATTAGTCAGCTGTTCGCGCTCACTTACGTTCTCTGATTACATTTGGGAATATGTCCGTCTCGCTCTAACCACTGTGATTTCCTACTGGCACTATAAAGTATCTTTTTTTGCACCATCGCTTAGCAAATTTGATCTCTAATACTCATTCTCCATGGTTTAGTTTGTCTGAGTACTATTCAATCAGTCTAGATATCCTAGCCCCAAAATAAGACATTATCATATTCCATTCATTTCCAAACTTGAATAATGCTTTGTATTGTCCCTCGCCATGAGTTATAAATTCCACGTCATCTGGTATACCTTCTTTAATGTAAGTGGGTGGGCGTTCAGGGTACTCATATTTTCTATTCGATATACACCGGGTCCATAACAAATTAATAATAGACTAGGCATAACCAAATTAATGGCTTAACCCCCATGGAAACTCCAGACACACAATAGACATGAAAGTAGCAACGTGTCCATTGTGTGTGCGTGGGATGTGTTTGCACACCCTGGGGAAGCGGAAGCAAACGGCAGGCAAATATTGAACACATCAACAGCCACCGGGTCCTGTCATTTACCTATTCAGCCGTGGTCAAAGTTTACCATCAAATTGCTAAAATGGCAAATAATGAAGCTGACAGCCAGACCAACCAAGGGGGATGATCCGGCTGCTAAGCTGCATCCAGGGGCGGCAATTAAAACGGGGCGCCGTACTCCGCACCCCTGGTGCTATGCACAAGTCGTGGGAATCGATGCTCAAGTGTCTCTGTTCGGTGGTTTGACGACGATGGTAGATACATTTGTATCTTTGTATCTGTTTGTGGCAGACAGCGAGCGTCTGTTGGCCATCAATTTGGTAGTAATGCGTTGCAGAAGGGTGGCCAGGGCGGGGTGTGCGTGCTAGGCTTTAATTTCTCAATGCTTGTCCTGGTACTTATCATCATCCTTGCGTGGACCATGAAGTCCACTTGAGTTCTCCAATCGAATTGGTTTGCCTGTTCGGCCTGTGGGAACAGGATGAAGCCCAGCATATGCTTTCGTCCTGCCGCGTGCTTTTAATGGCACAATATCACATCTTCAATTTTTATGCATATACGCCGTTGGTTGGTCACGTGCCGTATCGGGATTTCTTTCTAGCCGGCCCCTGGTACCTGTCACAATCACACTTTGCGGCATGCTGCAGCATGGCAAATAATATAAATTAATATTGTCACCCTCGTTTTCCATTCGGTTGCCATTTTCTGTGCATTTTATCTTCTTGAGGTTTTGTCTGTTTACGAGATTTGAAGAGATTTTTTTGCTGATCAGATTGAAGTGAAGTTAGATGAGAGATTTGGTTTGGTTGGGGTTATACAAAAAGGGGGTACACTGAGAGATATACGTACCGTTGAGAAAGTTATCTATATTTGAAATTTTAACAGGATGACTACATGTCTATCAGGAAAGAGTCATTGACTATGTTCCTATTAAAACCTCCAACAACTCCAAAATTATTTAAGCTCTGAACTTGGTAGTGTAAAATTACAAATTTTCCCAGTTCCAAACCAGCTTTGGATTTGAAGGTGGTGAAATCATACAAATATCTAGGAGACTAGATCCATCACAATGCGCAATTCAACTTTCACCTGGGAGAAAAACTAAAAGATGCTAAAGTGGCGATAAATAGTACTCGGAAAATGATACTAAGATAGGAAGATGTTTTAACTAGCACAAAGTAAGCTAGTATATTAAATTGGTGCAAAAGTATGTAACAGGGAAAAGAAATAATTTTCGACCCTATAAAGTAAATATTTCCTTGATCAGCATCAACAGCTGAGTCGTCAGCCAAGTCCTTCTGTCAGTCGATCTGTCTGTCAGTATGAACGAAACGAGATGGTAAGAGATAGAGGTTTGACTTGAATGGAACAAATATTTCTTATACTTGCCCTCCAGCCCCCACAATTTGGAAAAACGTCATATCTCCCACAGTTTTATTGGTAGATATTTCGCATCTTTTAAAGATATTTAGTAATTAAGATTATTTATCGATTTGCCGAAGAAATGAAAAAGATCGGATGAACGACAGTCGAGTTATAAGGAAAACATGCTATTATGATGAGTAGCACCGCCCGCAACGGCGCTGTGCAGCACTTCACACACTTCATGGCTTTTTTGTCTCTTTGTAGGGCTGCCAACTTAAATTTATCAGATATATACAAACTTTGGGGGTACAGAGTATGTTATTGTCGGACTTGACCTGCTTTCTTTCTTGTTTTAAATCAAAAGAAAACAATTCCCGGAAACTGCTTCTTTTAGATCAAGAATCACAACTCGATTAAGAATTGTTCATTCCTCTCTTCCATCCCCTGTCAAGATCACAGCGCAACTTGTCAAGTTACCGGCGCCAAGCTGTCAAGAAGACGGCGTACCAGAAACATTTTTCTCTCACACATATATAAATACAAAGGCATGTTTAAAGCTTTCATTTTCATTCACTTTCAGAAGATTTTTTAACAATAAAGAAAACATTTTAAAAACTTTGAACACCTTTTTCGACCTTGTAACGGTTATGTAAGTTAAATCTTATTAATTTGCAATCAACAGTTTATAGTTTAACGTAATATGATACCAGATATGTATCTCGATATTTATGTTTTAGCATTACTGCAGATTACTCGTCAACGAATAGACCTATTCAGCGGAGTCACAGAAATCTTTAGAGATTTCATCTTCGGTTGGTTTGCAAATCGCTCAAAAAATTCGTCGGTATCACAGAACTTGAAGAGATTTCATTTTCTTATTTGAAAATCTAGTTAGAACAGAAGCCGTTCCAATTGAAGTATCATCTCTAAAAAAAAGGACTGCATCTCTCGCAAAAAAAATTTCCCTTTTTTTAGTTAAGGGGTAATTTGATGTTCAAGTAATATTTATTAATTGTGTTATATGTTTTATGATGCATTTTTAAATTATAATTAAAATTTATATATATTCATTTCATATTCTCCAAAAATAAAATGCGAAATTTAAAAATGTGTTCGCGCCACTCATGAAGGGTAACCAGCCAGCCCTTAGGCAGCTGGTTTTTACATAGATGGCGACCAAGCTGTAGATGGCGTCACTTGAGGTGGCTGCTTTTGACTAATATGAAAGACTTTGGTTGGTTTGGCGAATAATTATTAAAACGCAAATTGCAATGTTTAAACTAATCAAATAATTTATTCATTTGATGCAACATATCCAGAAAAATAATGTTGTTTACATTTCCAGAACTAAATTTACTTGTCTAAATTGTTTGGGTGGTGAATTTTGACAAATCTTCTGACAAAACACGAGAGATGGAACTGAGAATTGCTATGGAAATTCTAATATTGAATTGGAAGTCTTAACTTATCTTTAAGTGTAGATTGGTTTGGTGATTTCAAAAATCGATTCCAAATTTTTTAATGGCAACGTTTTTTAAATAAGAATTTTTTCCATTTTTTCGGTAGGTGCACTTACATTTTATGCCATATCTCAATTCATAATGGTCAGATGGAGTCAAGTAAGATATGAATCGAAAGGTCATTGAATGGTTAATAATCGCACAGAGCACTATTTTCAAATCGGTTTAGTATTTTGAATACAATAATAGAAAAATATTTCAACAATATAGATTTTTTGCTCGAAAACCCAATAAATTTCGTTTCCAAACGCCTAGGAAAAATATTAAAAAATTTAAAAAAAAACTATTTTTATTTTTTCTACTTAAGAACCGCACTTCTTTGATGAAAATAAGATATCGATGAACAAAATCTATATATATATACAGGAGCTGTAAGCAATTGAGTGCTGAAAAAAGTGGTGTTTTGGAGATTTTTTTTAAAATACATTTTCATTTGCTTCGACTTTTGTTCTGTTCTGGAATTTTTTTTCTGATTTGGCTATTCGCCCACTTCTAATATTGACCAAAAGGCTAAGAGAATAGAAAAAAAATTTTTGAAACTTAAAATACTCAAATTTGACTGTTAGTTCTTTCACTTAAATTGATCTAGCTACAATATTTATACACTGCTCGCCACTTGAATAGGACAACTCTAAAGTCGATTTTCTATAGTTAATTGCTGCTAAACCAAGCCATCTAGGAAAATAATTTTTGTTTTCTTATAAAGTTTATTTAAATGTAGTAATTAGAAGAAAATTACAAAATTATTCAAAAGTTGTAAGTATACAAAAAAAATTGTTAACCAATAAGTAACAAATTTTGGAGTCTTCATTTTGCACCACTTGAATTTGACACTTTATCTAAAAACCATTTAAGAATATTTCAATCCTTTTCAAATAACAATATTACTTGAATAAGAAATTACTAACATGTTTTTAAACCAAAAAGAGTTTTTAATAGTGTGTTGAGCCTCCTTTTTTCTCCAAAACCTCACACATTCGGTCTGGAAGGGATGCATACAATTTTCCCAAATAATTCAACGATATCGAGCCCCATGCTAATTTGATAGCTGCAATTAGTTCGGGAACGCTCGAATATTGCTGACCTGATCCATATACTTCACGTGTTAGCCATCCCCACACATTCTCAATGATATTCAAGTCCGGTGAATAGGGTGGCCAGTTTAATAACTCCACGTTTTGGCTCGCTATATACGATTTAACAATCCGGGCCGTATGTATAGGGGCATTAGCACGTTGATAAATCCATTTTAGATTTGCAAAAAGAGTTTGGAAGTGTGGAAAGGCCTCTTTCAATATACCATTATAACACAACGCATTCATGGTGGTTGGAATAAATTTAAGCTCACAGGTGGCATAATAGGAAATGGCCCCCCATACCATAATACCTCCAGCACTGCTGTGCAACTTATGAAGATGGTGTGGTTCTTTTCGAAGATCATGAAAATAGTAGCTGTAGCCATCGGGGCCCTCCAAATTAAACTTTTTTTCGTCCGAAAGACAACACGTTGCCACTCCGAAGTCCAGGTGACATGTGCGCGCGCGAAATCAAGGCGTTGTAACTTCCGAGCAGGCTTAAGAGGTGGCTTCTTCTTGATTTTTAGTCTCTTCAGGTGTGTAGCATTATTAATAACACGACGCATGGTTGTCATGGTTGCATTTTTCCCTTATCTTGGCCAAAGAGTCGTGCGAATTGAAAGCTTCTCTTAATATAAGTCGCTTGTCCGCGATGGTAAGCACACTGTGGGTGCGGCCCTTCTTCTTTTTACCATAATTAGCCTCATTATTTAAAAAATTTGTTATGGCGTGACGGCTCCTGTCGACTTTTTTTGCTATTTTGGCAATAGAAAGGCCAGAATCCTTGTAAGCTTGGATTTTTCCTTTCTCCGACTCAGATAATGAAGTGCCACGCCCCATTTTGTTTTTAATTTTAACACTTTAATTAAAGCAAAAAGTTTTAGTAAACCAAAATTTGTGTGCACGTGTCAACGATACCGACCAAATAAAATGCATGTTCTATTCAAGTGGCGCAAAAATTCCATTGAATTTTTGCAAATGCTCACATAAAGTGCAAACAACTTTATAACGGTTCTATTCCAAAACTTGGAATATACCAGAAAGAGCGAAGAATGCTTGCACAAAGATAATATGCAAAAAATACCGTTATTCTACCATTTCGTTTTCGAGTTACGAGCAGTTTTAAAGAGAGCATACAGGGTGTCCTATTCAAGTGGCGAGCAGTGTACATAGATTTTCTTCATCAATACCTTATTTATTATCTTTGTAGAAGTGCAATTCTTAAGTCAAAAGAATAAAAATAATTTTTTTTGATTTTTTCATATTTTTCCTAGGCTATTAAAAATGCAATTTCTTTCATTTTCGAGCCAAAAATCGATTTTTTTGAAATATTTTTGGTCTTCTAAGCCGTTTTGAAAACAATGTTCTACGTTATTATGGACAATTTAATGACCTTTCGATTCATACCTTGCTCGACACAATCTGAACATTATGAATTGAAATATGGCATAAAATGTAAGTGCACTTACTGAAAAATTGAAAAAAATTCATCAAACGTTGAAATGAAAAAATTTTTGAAATTGATTTTTGAGATCACCAATCCAAACTACACTTAAAAATAGTTTCAGTAGAAGTGGGTCATTTAATTTTTTTTTTTTTGTGAACTAGTGTAATTAAGTATACAAAAAATTGCAATGATTTTTATAAGTATAATACCATTTTGCCTAGCTCTTCCTCTATTAAAAGAAAATTTTTGTTTAAATTTAGAAGTACCTAGGTACTGGAAATTCCGGATACCTTACCTAGGTATAGGGACAATCAGCGTGATCAAACGTAAGTAGAAACACATAATCCCAAGAACCCGTGCTTCACTGGGTATCCAGCAACCAATTCATATGTATAATCATTTGGAAGCAGTCCTCGCAGTCATTTCTCCCAGTGCATACAAACACACACACACTTTGCGAAAAATCCTTTACCCACAAGAACCGACCCTTCCGAAAAATGGTAGCCAAAAACAAATGTGCCTCATTTCCGTTATGTCTTCAAGACACGTGTCTCAACGAAAATTGCCAACTAATAAAACTGCAGATTTGTCAAAGATGTTGACCAAATTCGATGGGCCACAAAATGCACAAAACCAACTGAGATTTAAGGGTGACAAACAGAAATCAGAAATCAGAAATCGGAAGAAGAAGAAGAGAAGAGGCCGCCTGTCAATAGAGGTTGATGAGTTTGCCGGGTGGGTGTAAATGGTCGAATCATTAAAATAAATTAAGAGCTGAAGTGCCAAAGCGATACCTGGCTCCAAGCTTAAATTATATACGACACAAAGAGACAGCGCATAAACCAAGGCATTAGACAACGTCTGGGCGACCTAAAGTTGATTGGTGTCAGCCATAAAGTTTCGCCTCGCGTTCCGCATCCTGGCGCCAAAGGCTTTGAAGTGACGCGACGCAAGACTTCGTTAGACACGCAGGCGTTGATGGACATCTTGTCGCAAAAAAAAGTGTCGCCTAGTCCGAAACTAGCCAGCGGCATGTGCCACAAAAATGGTGCTTAGCTGCGGCACCCACTCTTCGCTCTTGGACCACAGGCTCTTACTTACCCACAGGCTCTGCCCTCAGCTCATTTGCATGTAAATGTGCGCGGGTGTTGGGCCTCCAGTGCCCAAAGCTATTGTCTTTTTTTTGGTGAGGAAAGGAAGAGGAAAAAAAATATGCAAAGCTTAAATTTATGAGAAATTAAAGTAAATTTATTGCATGGCATTTGGTTGTCAGGGTGGGATGGGCAGGGTGGGGGGCGGAAAACACTTTCGGCGGCTGTCCCTTTAGCTTTTTTGCAACCAATTCGATGGAAGTGATTGATGGGAGCTCTCACATATGCATGTTGTTTGATAACTTTCTCTCAATGTTGGATTTAAATGACCTTTTGGTCTAGCAAATATCAAAGATATGTACATAAGCTAGATGAAGCTTGTAGAAACGGAAATTGGGGGAAAAAAATGAAAATTTTCAGCTACAGGGGTCGAAGCAAACAATCGCTAGACTATTAGCTAACTTAGGGAAACCAGGACCAAACTGAAACAAACTGATTTGACCAATTTACTTAATCCTATGCCAAAACGCTTACAGATGATAAATAAGTCTGCTGTTAAGAGATGCGCCATCTATCATACTTCAAAGTCTTTGCTAAAAGTGAATGCTTGGAAAATATTGCCCAATTCTTACAGAACTCCAGTAGCAAACTCCAGTTAACATGGCCAATCATTCGAGCCACACCCACCTCAAGGTAATCAACACACATACAAATCATAAGCCATAAACTCCCCCAACCCCCCTGCTTGCACCTGATGCAATTTGCCAATTGCTCCCCAAAAAAAAATACATTTGACTTTGGCTACAATCACAATTGCTTAGCAATTTCACACTTTCAATCGCCGGTAACTGGCGGGCATACCACTTCGATTCCGATTCCCAAATATATCTGTATCTGTGTGTGTGTGTGTGTGCCGCTACCCACTGTGCAATTAACACCTCAGCAGCCAACTCAAAAAATTATATAGCTCAACTCATATGAACAAGTTTCGCTGTGCTTTTTTGTTGTTGTTTTCTAATTAATAAATATAGAGTCAGTTCAACGTTTGGCATGCAAATCATATAAAATTTTATGGGCTTCTCATACACAGCTATGCACTTTAATTTGTCCAAGACAAGTCATATTTCTATATATGTGAATGTATTTCACCTGCAGCCGAAAATTGGCAACTTTTATTTAACGACTCGGCGAGCCTCATAATTTTAACATTTTTTTAGCGGGTAGCTAATTGATTTGCAATTAATTTATTGTAAACATTTGGTGACATAATTAAAAGTGTCTGACAAAATTTGAATTGCTTTGGATTTCTTAAATGATTTATATCGGCGCGACAATAAATCACAACTTAAGTTAAAAAGGCATGCCATAAAAATTAATCACAGTGGTCACACTTTTTAACCAAAAAAAAAAAAAGAGAAAAAACAAACACTGAGATGGAGTCAAGAGATGGCAGCGTGAGTCAAAACTGAAACCAAAAACAGAAGTTACAAAATTATAAAGATAATGGAAGTTTGGCCTTAAATACTAAAAATATCAAGTTATCAAGTATTCTGTTTATTTAATAATTTCTTAATTCCTAGTGCTGCAAGGATAACCTTTTATATTAATGCACTAGTCACATACAAAAAAAAGATCATAGTATTTAAATCATTAATCCTACTTCTTCTTAACCTAATAAATATATAGCAAGACAGATTTTTATTATTATTTCAATGATTTGTGTTAATTACATGTTATTATTAATTGTTTCCTATTAAAAACTCTTTTAGTTTGACCCTAAATTGCGTTGCGTTACTAACTATTTTTATTTGTGTAGGTAATTGATTCCACAGACGAACAGTGTGAACCAAAAATTTTCGCTCTGAGCACGTTAATTTGTGACGTATAATGTTTATGTTTTTGGTTCTAGCTGATGTGCTGAAGCTTAATTCATCATATACATAAATAGCTTGGTTCTTTCGTGCAAATTACCCTGTGCAGAAGTATCATGCTTCTGTATTCAGTCCAAGACTTAAAATTAAGTTCATAGATTTGTGTAGCAAACCCCGTAATGTGTTCACTTCGCTTGACATTGTAGACATATCTAGCAATACTATTAAATGTTACATTAAGCCTACGCTGAGAAGCTAAATCGCAGTTTCCAAATATCTCAATTCCATAGCAGAGCGTAGGTGACAGATATGTTTTTGCTATCAATAGTCTAAGATCGGTAGGTAAAAACTTTTGGGTTAATGAGAGCTGTCTTAGAAGTCCAAAGGTCTTTCCGGTGGCTTTAATCACATGATCACTCCATGATGCAGAGATTTAGCGCCTGCTCGACATAATTTATCGGTGTACTCTTAACGATTAAGTCCGGCAGGCTTTCAGTACTCAGCGGTTTTTTGTATATAACAATACACTTACATTTTGACGGATTAAGTGACAAACTATTACAAATAGCCCACCTACTAAGATTAGACAATTCTCTGTTACATAGTTTTACACATTCATTTAATCTTTTTAAGGGACAACCGACATAAAGCTGGACATCATCGGCATACACATGTACAACATTACAGTTAGACAATGAAAGAGGGAGATCGTTTACATACATTGAGTACAGAAGTGGTCCAAGAATTGACCCTTGAGGTACAGTACACCACGTTTTAGAGACAAAACTGCTGACTTCTCAAGATCGGTAATCACCGTCTGTCTTCTTCCACATAGATACGAATAGATAAGTTTGATGGCAGTTGCTGAGAAATTAAAAAATTTGGCTAGTTTGGTACACAAAATTTCATGGTTTACCGTATCGAAAGCTTTGCTAAAGTCAAGTAATGTCAGAAATGTTACCTGACTGTTATCAACTTGCTTACGAATATCTTTAGTGACCTTTATTAATGCCGTGCTACAACTTCTGTGCTTCTGGAAACCGGATTGCATATAACCTAACATTAGATTTAGGCTTAAAAATTTACTAATCTGCTGTTACATAAGATGCTCAAATACTTTAGACATGAAGGGAAGTATGGATATCGGTCTATATTCGTCGTTTGTCTTTGGTAATGGAACAATCTTGGTTATTTTCCAATTTTCCGGAAAAGTCGAAGTCGTAAACGCAGAGTTGCAGATATATGTTACAAGATTAATCATTTTTGGTAAAATAAGCTTAAAGAATTTAGGATGCATATCATCCAACCCAACAGCATTCGACTTAGTTTTAAGGACGCATTCAAGAACATCACATGGGTTCACGCGTATAAAACTAAAGCTACTATCACAGGTATTATTAACTACAACATCCAGGTAGGGATTACTAATAGTATCAGGTGATTGCACAAACTTCAGGTTAAGCTCATTTACATCAGCTGCGATTTTCTTTGAGGTATCTGTCTTTCCGATTTCCAATTTTTTCAGCTCCCCCCATTTTTGATTGGTAGATATTGCACTTTGGAATTTGTAAAAGTAGTGGTTACTTTTTGCAGTATAAATCATTTGATTTACTAGGCTTACTGTTCTAAAACGCTGATAGTGCTCAGGAGTCTTATACCTTTTCCACTTTTTATAGGCAGCGTCTCGTTCAGTAATTTTTATTGAAATATCCCGCGTGAACCAAGGATTATGTCTGTGATTACATACCCTTCGCTTCAGTGGTACCGATTTTTCATATATGTCACTGATGAGTAAGCACAGTTGATTCAATTGGGAATTAACATCTATAAATGAATATATTGAGTTCCAGTCACACTGGTCTAAATGGTCAATTCTGTCAATGTTTTTGAAGTCCCTATACCACACGGTAGCGTCGATTTGAGTGGGATTAAAGTCATATGTTAGGAATATAAGGTCATGTTTAGAAAAAATTGGTACTGCAACCTGGTCATAAAGTAGAATTTTATCAACATCACTGACAAAGAAAACGTCGAGCAGGGTATCGGTCTTATCAGAGAATTGACTAGTTTTAAGCCTAGAAAAGACATTTCGGATAACAAATGTCGTTTCCTTAGCATATTGCTCTTAAGATCTCCAGTTATTATATGGAATTGTACAGCTGTTCTGCTGTGGCTACAAAACGAAGAAGTGAAGCCTACATTACAATTGCGATATATCAAATCTTCATGATAGTCTAAACTCAATTTAAAATTTAGCAAATTCATCAAATTTTTGATCCTTTCGAACGTAACCATGTATCTATTCACCTGAATAAAACGCATATATGGTGAGAGTGACTATCTCCGTTTCTAGAAACTCAATGTCTTATTGAGACATTAGTTTTTCCTTTTTATACATTTTTTGTTCTACCCCAGGGCAAGCACATGACATACCAAATGAATTTCTATTTTATTGAAATGTGGCCCTTTTTCTAAGTGTTTTTTAGTTACTAATCTATTTTTATGCGCCTTGCACTTGAGTCCCAAACGCAGGTAGTGCTCAAATTGATCTGCTTAAATATCTTTGAACACACCCGTGTTCATAATAATCTAAACTCATACGAAAATTGAGTAATTTTTGCCATTTTTTACAACTTTCGATATTTTCCATCCGTCTATTTGCCCGTTTTCAATATAATCAAAACTCATTTTAAAATTACACTTTTTACCCGTCTGTTTACCAGTCTTTTTGACCATTCTTTATGACAATTTAAACTCTTTTATGAATTTTCAATATTCGTCTTGTACTTTCCAGAAAATTAGCGAATATTGGAGAGCATCGTTTGAACGGTGTGTGTCGGCGAAGTACTCCACATTATTGTTTCTTCTTCGAATTACAATTTCTGTCGTCGCTGTGCGGTCGCCAACCATAATTCCAGCAAGATCGTCAACAGCAGGCGCATATGATTAAAAGAATTTCAATAAATCATTATGCTCATTCAAAAGGGAGTCTAATGTTTTAGCCGCAACGTGCATCCGATTTCGATTGACATCCTCACCGCCCATAAAGTATATTTGTAAAAATTTATGTGGTTCGTATGGCATTGGCAGCAATGAGCCTACTTTATAGTACACTTGGCCTTTGATTTTGAAGGTTGAATTAAATTACTGACCATTTACCGCTTTATTGTGCATTATTTCTATTAAAAGCATGAATTAAATCTACGAATGGACTTCAGAAACAGGTTTGAATCTGGATCCGTGCCGATGAGCAAACCGTTGGTTCTGGTGGCTTCTCAATTTCCGGTAATTGCACTTTTCCTGATGCGCAACACATCCCGGAGGACTCATTTTTGAAATTGAGCGCATGACAATTGGGACATTCGTTGTCCATAGCACAAATCAGGACTTTGGGGTGAGCGGAATATTCGATATCTGGCTCACACTCGAATGCGAGATGAAGGAACGAAGCAGATGTAAATGCTCGATGTACTTGTTGGCGTTGTCGGTCAATTGTTGAGCGTTTGTTAACATCTGTCTGGCGCGCTTGTCTCTGCTCTAATTGATGTTGTTGACTTGTGATTGAGAAGAACTCAGTTGCAACATTCTGACACTCTTAATTTCATTTATTTCATGTAATTGTTGAACTGATCTTGCTACCCTAACATTTCGCATGTGTGATGCTGCATTCGTTCGACGGCCCAAATAACCACCTCTACGTATTGCTAGCATTGTTTACTGTAACACACACACACACAGATAGGCCAAAATTGAAACGATTGATGAAAAACGATATTCCGATAACGATAACGATTTTCACAAAAATAAAACACAGAGTGACAGACGAGCAGCTTGCTGCGTCGTCAATTCAAAAGAATATTCTGCAGAGGGACACCCAAATCACCTAGCGTTACGAAATATTGTTAAAAACCTATTCTATATCTGCCAAATATATACAAAAAAAAATTTCTATAAAATCGGTCAAGCTGTTTCGGAGGAGTTTGCTAACTAACATATATATATAGACTAGCATATAACCCGTCGCGCTTCGCTGCGTCGCCATCAGTATAACCTTTTTAATTTGTGTTCCCCGTAGAGCCCACAAAGCGAATCTTACATACACCAGCTTGAATTCATCGTCTTAGTACTTTGTCTTTTCCCCATAACGACTTTGATGATGGGTTTTCCCTCCAATTCCCACCCACATCCTACCCCCTTCTCACCCACTGTGACCGTTCCCGTTATCGTTATTTCAACTTATTCCGTATTTTATCCTTACAAACCGAGTTTCAAGCCAATCGGATGAAAAATAATTTTTTGCCCACCGAATTTCCCGGAAATTTTTACGCCTGGGGGGCGGATTTTCCGACATTGGAAAATCACATTTCAAATTATTTCGTATTCTATCTTTACAAACCGAGTTTCAACTCAATCAGATGAAAAATAGTTTCTTGCATGCAAAATTTTCCGGCCATTCCTTCTGGGCGGATTTTCCAAAATCGGGAAAACACGTGTCGAATTATTTCGCGTACTACGCTTACAAACCAAATTTCATGTCAATCGGATGAAAAACAAAATTTTTCCCATACAAACTTTTTTGACGCTTTTCCGGTTGAAATTTTCCAAAACCACGTCTTAGTACGCACTTTCACCACTAATGGAAACTCCTGTCCAAATTTCAGCCTTCTATCTCTTACCGTTTGCGCTCTGCGTCGATTACCAATCAGTGAATCAGTCAGTGAATCAGTGAATCAGGACAAACTGTTTTATATGTAGAGTAGAAGTAGATAAATCTGTAGGCATGACTGACAGACAGATTATCAACACACAGCCAATACCGCTTACCCTAGAGATCTGAGATTTGGCATAGACCTTCGTTGAATTATGCAGGAGCGCACTATGAATGAAAATTAGACCGCGAAGTGGGTGAAAATGCCAAAAAAAAGTTTGTATATGATATAACTCTATATTTTCTCTGTTACCGTTGTCTCCATACATAAATGAAACCAACAACAGTCGCAAGGGAATAACAGTTAAGCTCTCAAATGTTCTCACATTTCTGTTTTTGTTGTTTTTGCTTGGCTTTTTATACCCGTTACTCGTAGAGTAAAAGGGTCTACTAAAGTCGTGCAAATGTATGTAACAGGCAGAAGGAATCATTTCCGACCATATAAAGTATATATATTCTTGATCAGCATCAACAGCCGAGTCGATATAGCCATGTCCGTCTGTCCGTCTGTCCGTCTGTCCGTCTGTCTGTATGAACACCTAGATCTCAGAGACTAGAAGAGCTAGAGCAACCAAATTTGAAATGTAGACTCCTATTGTCTGCACGCAGATCAAGTTTATTTTCAATTTTTGCCACGCCCCCTCACGCCCCCGCAATTTGGAAAAAACCTCATATCTCCTACAGTTTTGATGATAGATGGTTCGTACTTTCTAGAGATATCTAGTACTCAAAATTATTTATCGATTTGCTGAAGGAATGATAAAGATCGGATGAACGATACTCAAGTTATGAGCAAAAAACGATCAGTTAACACCCACCACCCACCCCACTCATAACCTAAGCATTGCGTTCAGCAGCAATCTTAGTGAGAGAAAGAGAGAGAGAGAGAGACGAGTTAAAAAATGTTGCATACTTTTCGGCTGACCCACCTCAGGCATACAGGAAGGCTATTAAACATTTGTTTCCATGAGTAACGGGTATATCGAAGTCGGTTAGAGCCGACTTTAACTTACGCTCTCGTTTGTTCTACTCACATACCTTATTTGTGTGAATGTATGTCGTTTACTCTAGCGCTCACTGTCCCGCTCTCTTTCGCGCTCTGCGCAAAAGCGCTTAGTTCAAAATTTTGACTGAGCGCCATACCTGTTGTAGTTGTATCATGGGTGTGTGTGCATGCTGCGGTTGAGTTGTGTGTTTGTGGGTGTATGGAGTGGGATGGTGTGACGGGGTAGAAGTACGGCGGAAAACAAGTGGGGGAAAAGGGGCGGTCAAGAGGGTTTGAAGAGGGGGTGAAGAGGTTGACAAGGGGGAACAGTGGAAGAGGGGGCGACAACCACCCTTTTTTGTTTTGATCATTAGTTCATTTAGGGTCGATTTCTCTTCTTACAGAAAGTATAGTAGTATAGCAGTAAGTATAGCTTTCAGATAAACTCACAATTTACTCTGTTATTTGTTAGTTTATGAGAATAATAATCTGACATATATCAGCTATCTGGAAGAAGAGAAATCGACAACAGATAGCTCTATGTAGAAGATGTGAAATCGGCCCTTAGTTTAGTTTAATTCATTGGCTCAACGAGTCGAGACCTCTTTTTAATATCCAATCTGTTTTTGGAGCCCCTTTTTTTATTAATGTCAAACATTAACCAAGAAATATTGTCTCTTTAAATTTAGGGAAAGACTAAGAAAACTATGACTAAGCTAAAGCTATTGTGGACAAGCAGTGCTGATGCTGCTGTGAAATGCACAATCCTCACATATTTACAAGAAATGGGCGCGGTACAGAAATATCACTAGACCCGAAGTTCACAATGTAGTTTCCCTAGAGAGGTATATTTTCAGAATCAGAAAGGGATTAAGGAAGGAAGTTTCCGAGCGCCTAGAAAGTATGGTTGGGTCCCTTAGGACGGGATGGGATAACATTTAACATGTGTACATACCAAGCAAAATGTTGATCTCATTTTACCAGTCGAGATACGATCCTAATTTCTTACTTACGAACACGCTTCCATCTCTAGTCCCATTTTCAGAATTGGGTAATCATGCATATGGTCATTGTATTTATATCCTTTCGCCTGTTTATAGATTTTGCTGTCGTTGTTGTTGTTGTTGTGACTGAACCCCTCCGGCTCTAACTTCAGAATCATGGAGCCATTGTCAGTCGACGACTCCACTCACTTTGGCATATTAGTTTCAATTCATTTTAGTGTCCAAGTCCGATTTTGTGGCTTTGTTTGTTGTGCCTCGACAGAGTTTTTTTTTTTTTTTTTTTGCTCTCGACGGGCGCCGCGCGCCTTTTCGAAGTGTTGCCAGTCCAATTGACAGTCGAACTGACAGAGCCGCCTGCAGGCGGCCAGCCCGGCCGGTCCAGGACTTTTATGGTCTGGTCATATCGAGGCTTATAAATTATTTCTCTCCCCGGGTCTGGTCTGGCGCACTTGCCGTTGCCATTTGGAAATGAAAAGTGACTTGGACTTGGCCCGGCGCAAAATGTGTTTCTATATGGGGCCAAGCTTATTACCTAATTTCATTGGCCACAAACGTCATTGACAGGCGAGCGCGAGCGCAAGCGCGCGCGCATACGATCGTTTGGCATTTTAAGTGTCTTGTTTTTGCCATGGATCTCTCAGTGTGGTGGTGGCATTTGGCATTTGATAGAGACGAAAAGGGTTATGTCAGCGAAAGTTATACTACCGGAAGAGGATAAATGAGTGTAGATCAATCATACAAATGGAGGGTCAATTGAAGTGGGGCTCCACTCCCAACCACACACTTGTTATAACCTCACACATCTCCCATAACTTTTGCACATCTCCTCCAATCTTCTACAACCAAAAAAATTATCTCATTGTTTTGCTCCTGCCAGGTACACGGGAAGTAACAGTTAGATCGCAGGCTTTGTTATGGTCCTCCGTCGTCGTCGTCGTCGTAGTAACAACGTTGTAAAGCAAACATGTGCTAACAAAACATTGATCATTGTTCAACATGTAAATTCACTAATTTGGCAAACGAAAAACTGGCAAAGGAAAAAAAAATCCACCAGCTATAAATGGTCTGCGACTAGGAGAGACTTCTCTTCTCCTTGCCCCGGAGCAAAACAATTTTTGCATATAACAAAAACGAAAATGAATTCGTCGTCGTCGTTGTCGTTGTTGTTGTTGTCGTCGCAGTTGTTGTGCGCATTTTCCTTTAACAAATAAAAATAAAAATTTGCATAAAAATCAAGTAAATAAAATACAAAACTAGAAATCAGAACAGAATCCAAGGAAGAAGCAGGCACAAATAGCTGCGTAGCTGCGAACTTATTAAAGTTTTTCTACGTCTGTTGCACTTGACAAGGATCAAGGTTGGTTCGCCCTTGTCGCCTTTTTTGGGGAGTCTTCCTCCGCCAATGGAAATTGCTTTATGGCTTGTATATGCAGATTGGGCTACAAAACTTGGCTGCTGCTGCTGCTGCTTGCAACCTGTCGCAGGTCTTCCCCCCTCCCCCTCCTGCCTCCTCTTAAATTTATGCGCAAGCGCGCGCGGCTGATTCTTATTTTTTCGCCTTTAACAAGGCCTTACTCCTTCCTTTATTTTTTTGTTGCTGTTTTTTTTTTTTCGTTTTCTGCTGAAAATTCAATTTGCTACAAAATGTGCGCCGCTTTTTGCATATCTCGCAGCAAAATTCGTGATTTACAATTTTCGTTTCGTTTTTCTGCTCCTATGAAGAATCTCCCTCTACAGAGACCCTCTCATCTTTTCAGGGCGGGGAGACTCATTTGCGTGGCTAGAGATGAGCAGTGTGAAGTTAGTTACCGATTTGAACACAAAAAAGAAAATACAACAAAAAAAGAAATTTTTAAATTTTTATTAAACATAATTTTGGAAATTTCCAACCCCTTTTCACCAGTGAAATCGTTAGGAATCTGTTATACAGTAGAACAGAGATGCCCAGAACGAATACAAAACAAATACAAAAATCTGCACTATATATCTGAAGAAATAACCAGAAAAGAAATGGAAAGAGAAACCCGATTTTTGTTTGTGTGTGTGTGTGTGCCGCCATGAATAGCGAAAAGCATTCGGCCACTGAGAGCTAGGCGAGCACTAACTACGCATAAGCAACATTGTGGTGGCTTTTTAATTTACCAGAGACATAGGAGAGAGAGAAGAGATTCACATTTTAACGAACACGTGGAATGTCGAGAGCACGCTCTGTCTAAATGTTTGGCCGGTTTCTTGGTGCTCTCCCAATCACGCGCTACAGACTAAAAGGCGACAGAGCCTAAAGAAATGGCTAACCACAGAATACGGAATCTATACTGAAAATATTACTATTAAGTGGAGAACTATGATGGTGTTGTCCTCCTCTATACCCGCACTACCTTGCAGAGCCTTGTGAGATTATATGGCTCTGCCCAAATCAAGACGTGAGTACACTTGCTATGGATGCCCTTAAACGTTATTAATTTCATAATTATCATTATATCTCTATCAATTTAAACATATTTCGATCAAAAATACGTGATTCAAGTTCCATTAGGGTATTACATTGAGTAGGAATAAGCAGCAGGCTTTTTGTGAACCTAAACGGGGGCATTCTGAAATCGCTAATGATTATATAAGTAGGCGTGTACTCAAAACAAGAGTATTTAAGCCGTTAGGCGGCAATCCCTAATTGGCCATGGATTTCAGAACTGTATTTGAGGGTTTACTTTACTCTTACTTGTGTCGGCTATGCCGTACTTACAGAAGCAATATGTTTGACCTAGGAAAATATAAATTCAAAACGCAATTACTCTTCTAGCAGAGATATCAAAATGCACAAAATTCAACAAACGATTCTCGATACAGTGATATGGTGATCCTTCACCTAACCCTCAGGTAGAAGAATCTAGATCAGAGTTCCCCAGCGATAGCCCCTGGGGCACGAACATACTCGCCAATTCACACCGAATGCTTGCCGAGTTCATGCATCACTGTGTGTTAGAGAGAGACACAATCACATTTTCACCCTCTCTGCTTGGGGAACCCTGATCTAGATACGGAACTTGAAACATGTGGTCAGCCCTGCATGGACCACAAATACACCCTGGTTCAGAGCCACCTAGGTGTGGCCGCGGCGAAACACGCCACGTGCAAGCGTGCGGCTGCGCCTATCCAACTATTCAGCTAGGGCCAAGTCCAAACAGCGAAAATCCAATAGAGAAGGAACTACCGAGTGGGAACACCTTGATTGAAGCACTCTCTCTAAATGTGGCTCAGGCGACACCTGCTTCTCGAGTGGTTATGTACGGTGCGTGTGCTAATTGCAAGGCACAGCCGGATTAAGTGCCGGAGCACTAACGAGGGCGACCACTTTGATGCAACACTGTATAAAACACGGAGTTATAACCTCGAGAACACATGAAAACTATTTGTCCATTTTCAATACCTGAAGCTGAGTTTAAGTCGGGCGACAAAAGCAATAATTGGTTGCTGCCCAGGAAATGTTTGGCCAACCATATATTCGTTGGCAATAGATGATCTTGACCAGATTCCGGATGACTATTAGCCACTATTTATGGTCTTAGATACTGACTAGGGTGATATTTCTGATCAGCCAAACCATAGAAGAACTAACATAGAAGCACACTTTGAAACGCCTCTCTTTTTTGAGTGATGTTAACTCCATTGTGACAAGTATATACTTCATAGAGATAACAAAATCTATTACTCAAAATTACTGTCGACTTAGGAAAACGTGGGAAAACGTAGGTGGTTAGAGGGAGACGGACATAGTTAAAACAAGAAAGAAAGTCGGTCAAGCCCGACTATAACATACTCTGTACCCTTACACTCGCATTTGCTCAGGAGTCAAACGGCCAGTTAACACCCCGCGCACAACGCGGTGCGCTCTCTAAGTTTCTCTCTCTTTCTCTCTCGCACTAAGATTGCCTGTGCTGAACGGTTAGGGTATGGTGCTGTGGTTGTAGGTGGGGGGGTGGGTGGTGTTAATTGGCCGTTTTTTGCCTATAACTTGAGTATCGTTCATCCGATCTTTATCATTCCTTCAGCAAATCGATAAATAATTTACAAGGTGTTTACAAGGTATCTCTAGAAGAAACGAACGATCTATCTCCAAAACTGTAGGAGATATGAAGTTTTTTCCCAATTGCGGGGGCGGGAGGGGGCGTGGCAAAAATTGAAAATAAACTTGATCTGCCTGCAAGTATAAGAAATATATGTCCCATACATGTCAAACCTCTATCTCTTACCATCTCTGAGATCTCTTCGTTCATACGGACGGACAGACGGACAGACAGACAGACGGACAGACAGACAGAGGGACATGGCTATATCGACTCGGCTGTCGATGCTGATCAAGAATATATATACTTTATAGGGTCGGAAACGATTCCTTCTCCCTGTTACATAATTTTGCACAAACTTAATATACTCTATGTACCTTCGGTACAGAGTATAAAAAGTCAGAGAGTCAAAAAATAACTCAAAGAGCCAAAATGACAGCGAACAGCTGACCAATATCTGAGTGAAAAGTTTTCGACGCAGCAAAGTGTGCTTCTATGTTAGTTCTTCTATGGCCAAACTTTATGCGTCAGTGAAAACGAAAGCCAGAGATGGCTGCTTAAGCAGCCAATTTATTTGCATACGAATCATGACAAATGATAGCGCCTTAACGCGCGATAGTGGCTTATGTAGGATAGCGCCTAATGTGAATTTATCGAACATCGATAATTTCAAGCAGTGAGCTAAATTCAAATTTGATCACACGTTCACAACATATGATGTTGTGGTTGCAGGTCTGCCGAGCCAGCAACAAAAGCTTAGCTCGAAGTGAAAGAGAGGAGAGGACGCATATGAAAATGTTGTGGCTTACGTAGCTTATGGCGCGCGTGGACCGTATACGCGCATGCTATTCCTTTGCGTGGCTTGCGGAATAGACTTGGGCACCCCTGCAATACAATGTTAAACCTTGAGTCAAATATAGGAATGATCGTAAGGCTGGTGATGGCGTTTAATCGTAGTCGAGAACACTGAACAAAATACTTGTAAAATGAAAATTATACTACGTTTCGTCCTGAATACCAAGAATTGATACCTATTCAGGTTTGAAATATTGCTATATCTAGCACTAATAGCCCTAATAGGCGTGACTGAAAAGTTTTCCCGTTAAGATTTATTGCTCCTTAATATTTTCGAACATAAAGTGCTTAAGGACAAGAAAATAATTGATTTCAACTTCGATTTTCTACCCGAGGAAAGTGAAAGGAGCGCCTAAACTGAGAGCGCTAGCAAAAAATACGAACGAATTCTACTTAAATCCAAGAAGATCTATTTTGCAACTCCAGAATTTCAAATTATGTTTAAATGGATAACACTTAACCACAAGCTGCTGTTAATAGACAGGCTGGTGGTGATTCTAGATCAGGGTTCCCCAAGTAAAGAGGGCGAAAATGTGAGTGTCTCTCTCTCTGTCTCTCTAACACACAGTGATGCATGACTTCGGTAAGCATTCGGTGTGAATTGCCCAGTGTGTTTGGCCCCCAGAGGCCATGGCTGTTTTAGATTATTTGCGTGTGTTGATCACGGAAATCGTCCATAATTTTCTTTTTTTGCTAAATGTTGCTAAATCGCCTATATTATCCCATTTAAAGAGCGATTTGAAGGAAACCCACATGTATGATCGAACCTTTCATGGTCGTCCTATAGTACCATTTCTAAGATTTTAAAAATTTAATCCTAAACAATGCAACAATTTGTTTGAGCGAAACAAGTAAGGAAGTCGTTCCAGCCCGACTATAATATACTCTGTATTCCCAAAGTTTGTGTACAACTGCCCATCATAATTGTTTGCATTTCCTTATAACTCGACTATCGTTCATCCGTTCTTCACCATCCCTTTGGCGGATCGATAAATAATATTGATTACTAAATATGCGTTGAAGGTACGAACCATTTATTTTGAAAACTGCGGGTTCTAAGTCAGGGCTGTATGGCAGATGACCCATTAATTCAACGTTTCGTCCGGTAAAAGAGTCGCTTGTGGGACGTGATGTGTGAGAGCTTGCATTGTCATGATGGAGAATGATTCATCTTTGACGCTTGGTTTTACAAATGGTAGTATACCCATCGGAATTGACCGTCCTACGTTGTTCAAGCGGAACAGTGGCCACATAGCCCATTCGGTCGAAGAAACAGGCAACCATTTGCTTCGCATTGCTTCGAGCGCGAACAACTTTTGTGGGATTTGGCTCATCTTGGAACACTCACACGGTCGATTGCTGTTTGGTTTTCGGCTAATAAGCATATATCCATGAATTGTCATCTTTGACGATCTTATAAACGTGTTTTGAAGCACCTCGGTCGAGCCTTTTTTTTTAGCGATTATTGAACAAACCTATATTACGGCAAGGTGTTCATGCAAAATCTTACATATGCTGGTGGAACTAATGTTTTAGGGATGCCCCAATCTCTTGGTATATCAGTCAACGCACTGCATCGGTGTTTTATGGCACAACAACCGATTTTGGACGACCTTCACGGAATTCGTCGCTGAGCGAACTACGGCCACGATTGAATTCACTAGCGATATACAGAACTTTTTGATGGTGCTTTATCGCCATACAAAGAACTGAGCTTATCGACACACTCTTCTTGAGATAATCTACGTCGAAAGTAGTGAAAAATTATCCAATGAAAACCTTCTCTTGAAATTTCCATTTTTAAGCCAAATACAGAAATAGTGCTAGTACATCAAAACTTTGTGAGAAGGTTTATTATCAGATTTTTACTATTGACATTAGTGTTACCAGCTACCGACTTATAAATATTACCCCATGTAATGAAATCACAAATGAATTCGTGATATAATTCGAGTCTCAATTCAATCGGATGAAGAAAATTTTCTTGCAAGGAGATTTTTCCGCGCATTGCAATTTTCCAACGGATTTTCCAGTATTTAAATTTACAATCAATTTTATTGTCGTAAAAAGCATCGCTCGTAACGGGCGTCCCAAGACACCCACTCTCTTTTATTATTAGTAAGTAATGCAATAATAATAAATACCGTACCATTATCTTTTGCTGTCTTCGGGTTATTCTTAGATTTTATTTAGGTATTTATTTTATTTAAGCACTATTAAAAACCTTTTCAGTTCAACTTGGAACCGGTTCAAGTCCCTGATATAAACTCGAGTTTCGTGTCACGCCCCAAATCAAGTCTCAAATGCAATCCTTCCTTCCTTCCTTCTGTGTCTGATTTAATTTTTTGCCTTTTTGCCTTGCGGTCCATTTCGGAGAGTCTCGCGGTAGACAACTTCAGACTTCGGTTCACCTGTTTATGCCAGATTCCTGGCATGCGATTAAAATCACCTGCGCAAGCTTTTGCGCCCACGCAGTCGCATTCGCCCGTTTCAGACTCGATTCCTGGGATGGGTCTCTGTCATGGTCGTCGTCGTCGTTGTCGTCGTCGTCGTCGCCGTCTGCCTTTGCCTTTGATTCTCTGGCCATTTTTAGGCTGGGCTCGCTGAGTGTTCGTTTCGTTTCATTTATTATGCATTTTTGGTTTTATTTCTTACTTTTTTTTGCTTTTTGCTCGCTCGCTGTTTATTCAAACTAATTTAATTTGTGCGCGGCTTGGGTGCGCGCCCGCAGGTAAAATCTTGGCAGGTTGCTTGTGTTATTTTGGCGTTTCACGCACTTGGCGCATGTTGCAGTCACGCCTTTTGTTGCCCAGCCCCAGCATCAGCCTTGCCCGCTGTCCAGCAGAGAAAAAAAAACCGAAAAAAATAAAAAAGCCACACGCAAAAAGTTGTTAAAATGCAAATTAAATTAGAGACAAACTGGGCAGGGACAAGAAAAGGATGCTGGTTTGAATCTGTGTCTGTGTGTGGGTTGAGCGACCAGAATGGGTTGGGGTTTTTGCGCCAAAAAATTTTTTTGGCGCTGTAGTACTAAGTGAATCAAGATTTGAGATAGGCAAGCTTCAGGTGTTACGTTCTGACATTACGTAACACCTGAAACTCGTCATTAAAATATAAAAGTTCAAAAGGAAAAGTGACAAAAATAAAATTATAAATTTTGGGTCGCGAGGCACACCAAAGTCCTCAACGCGAGGCATCACCAAAGTGCTCATCGAGAGGTACCACAATATTCCCCAATGAAAGGCACCAAAAAAGTTCTCAGCGAGAGGATCTACGAAAGTCCTCAGCGAGAGGCACCACGAAATTCTTTGATATGAGGCACTACGAAAGTCCTCAAGGAGAGGCACAACGAAAGTCCTCAACGAGAGACAATAAGAAAGTCGTCGACGAGAAGCACCTTGATAGTCTTCAATGAGAGGCACCACGAAAGTCCTCGATATGAGACACTACGAAAGTCCTCAACGAGAGGCACCACGAAAGTGCTTCATATGAGGCACTACGAAAGTCCTAAACGAGAGGCACAACGAAAGTCATCAACGAGAGGCAACAATTTGCTTCTGAGTCGAAGCTCACTTAGTTTTTTTTTTATATTTCCTTAAACCTTTGACAATTTTTGATAATTTTGTTTTTAATTCTTGAAATTTTTACTGGTTATCGCTTTGCATATTTTTCATTTAAAATCGTTTTGCTTACTTTTAAGATTACCAGACTTTCCAAATATCTAAATTATCTCACATTATCTCTTTGATTAACTTCAATTTTCGTTTAGAAAAAAAAACTCCACAAATGCTTGCCACCATTTTGTTGTTATCCTATTCATAAAAAATAGAATGTCGAGCAGGCTTTTAGTGGCTTATGCAACACCTTTAAACGGTAATGGCTTCACCTTCCTTCCTTCCCACACACTCTCCTTCCTAGCCAAAAAAAAAAAACCAACAAACAAAAGCGCCGCTAGCAAAATTCACAAAAAAAAAACAAACAAATTGCACAATGCGACAAAATCAAACAAAGCCAAAGAAAAGCAACAAAAAAAAAGATGCTACCCAAAAATGGCTAAAATCGACACACAAAAACTTTAGCTTTATTGTTTTGTTTCTCACTCACTTAGGCAGGAGTGGAGCACCCACCGCCAAACGTTAACACTTGTTTGCCCCAGCTAATCGCCTGGCAGCAACGATGAAATAAGGCCAATATACCAAAAAGTTTAAGTAGAATTAAGCATCCAAATTCATGAGTCAAGTTCCAAGCACGAACGAAACGAAGAAGGCTTCTTTTTTTTATTATTGCTGTTGTTGTTTTTGATTTGTGTGGCTTAATAAAATACCGAGAAGTCGGTCTTCGTCGTTTTGGGTAGATTGGGAAACAATGAATGCTTCCGCCGCCGCTGTCAATGATTTTCAACCCGAAAAAAATGCAAGATTTATGTGCCTCGTTTTTGGCCAATTTTCGTTTTTAGTTCAGAGCTAAATAATGCGCTTCCAAGAATCAAAATAAAATCAAAATAAACAAAAAAAAATAATGTTGCACATTCCTCTATGAGGGCCTTGAATATTCAACACTCATTTCTATTTCATAATTCGTTACTTGTCATTGTTAAATATTGCTGATGTTTGAATTCGTTTGAATTAAACATGTTGATTTTCTGAGCAATTAATTTGATTAACTGCCAAGTTTTGCGGCGGGCTGTGGTTTTGGCCGAAAAGGCGCTTTTGATCTAAGCGGGCGGCAGAGGTAGGTGGAGGGGGGGGGAGCAATGTAGGTGAGTGAGTTATGAATGCAACATTAAGCATTATTAATTAAAAGTTCTTTGTAGCTAATTGTAGCTATGATATAACCCGCTGATGAGTTGCTGTCTTCGTGAGATTGGTAACAAAATATAGTCATCCCGGAAGCTGTGAATTATTCATCGTTTACGGGTGCGCAAAGGACCATATGGTTTTCAACGACATACATAAAACTATTTAAAAACTAGAAGGCCAGGCTAACTTCGTCTGTGCCGTAGTTTTTATACCCTTGCAAATGCAAATGTCACAGTTTAAGAACGCTTACATAAAAATCAAAAAATTTTTTTTGAAGAACTACGTCATGCGTCCAACTGCATAATCTGGAACATCCAACAACACTCATTCGCCGAAGAATTCGGCTTGCTTCAAAAATCGTTACCAGTCAAAAGTCACTCAAAAAAACTTAAACCCATTCGTCGACCAATCACAACAAATCACATTTCGTATGGATCTATGTTCGACATTTCCACCTTCGCAATTTTCATGCTGGTCCAAAGGCTCTCGTGGCACTCATCCGGCTGGAACATTGGATTGCAAACGCCAGGGACCTAGCACGTCGTGTTGTTCGATCGTGCGTAGCCTGCGTCCACTACCGACCCAAACTAGAGCAGCAACTCATGGGGTCACTACCATCTGAACGACTTCTGCCAAGTCAGCCGTTTCAGCGCTGTGGAATCGATTTTTGCGGCCCTATAAACACGTATCTTCGCATAAGAGGGAAAGGTCCGATAAAATCCTACCTCGCTGTTTTCATTTGCTTGGCCTCGAAAGCTGTGTACATCGAAGTGGTGTCAGAACTTTCCACCAAGGCATTTCTGGCTGCACTCAAACGGATGGTTGCTAGGCGCGCTTTGCCCACAGACATTTACTGTGACAACGCCACCAACTTTGCCGGAGCGGCCAACCATCTCGCTGACCTCAAAAAGTTCCTGTTTGATCAGAACACGCAAGACGCAATCTCTACATATTGTTTATCTGATTTCATTTCCTTTCATTTCATTCCTCCCAGAGCAGCACACTTCGGCGGCCTTTGGGAAGCTGCGGTCAAAAGTGCAAAGGGTCTCCTGCATCGCACTTGAACCCATTCAAGACTCACTTTCGAGGAACTTTTCACAGTTGCGACCGAATTTGAAGCAATACTCAACTCGCGACCTCTGTCTCCAATGTCGCCTGACCTTAGTGACCTTGGGGCCCTCACTGCTGGTCACCTGCTTGTTGGGAAATCGCTGCGAGCGCTACCAGAGCGTACGATTCCTACTCTCAACTTAACCAACTTAGAACGATTTGACGTGGTAACAGCTGTAAAGCTCACGTTCGAACCACTAGTGGAGTCTGCTGCCGACCCGTATATAAGCTGGCGTTGCTTCCTACAGATGCTACCACACCTGATACTGCGTTTTGTTGAAAGCAGATTCTTTCAAGGCGGCCGGGAGTTATAAGCTTATCAAGTCACCCTGTAAACTCAATGAAATCTAAAATGTTATGCTTGCTCTCTGCTCCACACATTCTGTAAAATAAAAGTCAGTCTTTGAAGTTATGACAAGAAGAACAGACGTGCGTTGTCGATATCAGAAATTTTGTACGTGACTAGTTAATTGTATAAACACCGCCCAACCTGAAGTTTTTATGCGTTCACAAAAAACGCTTTGTGATTCAACAGTAACTAAAACCTATTTTCCGACAGATAAACATCTGATTTCGACCAAATATCAAATTAACAAACGCCGAGTTTAAGAAAGATAAAATTGAAAACAAAAAAGTTTTTCTCACTAAGACTCAATTTCCGACCGATCGGCCCTATGGCAGTCTTAAGATATAGTCATCCGATTTCGACCCAATTTAGCGAATCTATTTGAAAGCATATAAAATAAGTCATCAGCAAGCTTAAGGACGCAAAAAAAAAAAAAAATGTTTACTAAGACTCATTTTCGACCGATAGGTCCTATGGCAACCATAAGATATAGTCACCCGATGTCGATCAACTTTTCAAATTAGTTTGAAAGCGTTTAATATTAATAATCACCGACCTTAAGAACGATTTAATTAAAAACAAACAAGTTTTTTTTCACTAAGACCCATTTTCCGACCGATCGGTCCTAAGGCAGCTATAAGATATAGTCATCCGATTTTAACCAAAATCTGCAAATCTCTTTGAAAGCATATAATATTAAAAATAGCCGAGCTTGAGGACGCTATCAGTGAAAACAAAAAAGTTTTTCTCACTAAGACCCATTTTCCGACCGATGGTTCCTATGATAGCTATAAGATATAGTCAACCGATCTTGACCAAAATTTGCAAATCTGTTTGAAAGCATATAATATTAATAATGGCCGAGTTTATAGACGCTAACATAGAAAACAAAAAAGTTTTTCTCACTAAGACCCATGTTTTGACCGATGGTTCTTATGGCAGCTATAAGATATAGTCATCCGATCCGGTCAGCTCCGACATATTAGCAGCGTGCAGTAAAAAGAAGACTCTGTGCAAAATTTCAGCTCGATATCTTTAAAACTGAGGGACTAGTTTGCGTAGAAAGAAACGGACAGACATACGGATGAAGAAAGCTCAATCGACTCAGCTCTTCGACCTGATCACGAATATTTATAGTTTATGGGTTCGGAAATGAATATTTCTATGCGTTGCCAACTTCTGGGCAAAATTATAACACCCTTTGCATGGGTAGAATAAAAATAAGCCGCCATGCAATTGATATCGATATAAAGCAGGGTTGTCAAGTGTTTGTCGGCTGAGCCGGTAGTTGAGGAACTGGTTCCGAAAACTGTTCTCAGTGGAACTTAAGTGGGGGAGACAGTTTGTTCAAATCTCTTTGAAATCGAATAGTGGAGTTGGAAATTTGAAGTTGAGCAGCGTGGGTGAATTTTGATATGTGTGTGAAGAAAAATAATTGCGAGTAAAATTTAAGAAACTAAAGTTAAATTACAATAATTAAGTGCGCGAAAAGAATCACATTTCAGGACGAGAAAAACTCGGTGGGTCGATCTAGGGGGGCTAAAGGAGTATTCGGAATTACCCGAATTTTTGGTTTGCCCATAGAAACCATTTAACCAGTGGATGACAAAGTTGATGATGTCCAGCGAAAACAGGAAGGCGTTTGGACACCGTCTGGTACAATAAGCTCGAGCTAGGTTGGATGATAGGGCCAATAATCAAGAGAATTATAATATTATGAAAGAAAATCGAAAGGTGTAACTAGAAGTTTTGTGTTGGGTGAGATGGGGGTGTAAAAGTTCCAGCTAAACCTGAGTATGGGGATTAGGAAAGAGCATCGAAGCCTAGTCCAAGGAGGATGGGACACGCTGGACAGAGGACACCAAACTGTCACCATAAGCCGCATCTGACAAGTTGTGCCCGATATATAAATATTTTGTGTTAGATCCGTTCAGTCTGGGCATCGAGGTCGATCACACTCCAGAATAAGCCGCGAGCTAGCCGGCTATATGTGCTCCAGACGCCAGAAAAAAGTCAGATCCTAACAACCAGTTTCAATATTCATTCAGCATTGTGACGCGCCATAAAATGGCTCCCACAACATATTTAGAATTATTAACCAACCAGCAGTTAATATACAAAAATGTAATGGACTCTTTGTTTAAATAAGCCGCCTTAATCCAAATATCGATAGTTATCGAAAACGTATCGAGCCAACTGAGCGAACGCGTTAGGACATTGGCGTGGTATTGCTTGAGCTAAGGACTGAGTTGCCGCTATAAAAGACGGCCTCGCCCCCAAGAGAGTTCATTTTCCGGTCGGAGCTCAAAGCCATGGTGAAACAATATAAAGGTGTTCCATTCCGCCGTGGCGGGGTACTTATTTTTTAAAGAGAGCAGTGAGTATGAGAGCATGGTGAGAGAGCTAAGAAAGAGACAGATACGACTTCATATACCGGCACTGCTCTTGCTAGTGTTGATTGTTAGCTGCAGCAAGTAAAAGAATACGAAATGAAAAATATGAAACAAATTTGTTGTATGAATTCATTTTTTAATCAACTTTATATTTTAGATATATATTATGGTTTTACCATGCTCAAAGCGTGCAGTAGAATGAAATTGCACGTGGAGAATGAGAATATATTCAAAGCAGCGTTGGTCGACGAGAGCGAGGTTAAAAAGTGAGAATTTGCTTTGACCTGACAGCATCAAAGGCTAGCCAGCGACTGAAAGACTTTTTGCTATCGTATACGTGTAAATAGCAAAATGTATTCGCCCCTCAGGGGGTTCTTGTGACCAACGCTGGTTCAAAGGCCTCATGAGTATTTATTTTTAGTAAAAATTTGAAACATTTTGAAAATTCCTTCTTTTTTTTTTTCTTCTTTTTTTTCAAAAAGTCCCGAGACTTCTATTATTTCGAGTATTTTTGTGCTCTTCATTACGAGCGGTGCTTTGTGTCTTTGATTGCTTAGGTTGGTCTTCATTTACTATTGATGTACTGGAATAGCCAGCGCTTTGACGATTTGTGGTAATTTCCAAATACGTGTGCCTTGGTTGGCCGTTTTGATAATTTACTTTTTCTGATCCATGTCCTCTTTATAGCATATGCTTGATTTGATCGACTTTCAATGTTTGACTCTTCCCATGTTCTTGAGATCCTTCACTTGTTTCTTTATTTGCCTGCCGCCCAAACCGCTCTTCAGTATAGCTAGATCTGGCACTTCGTACTTCATTTGCTGCATAGGCTTGCCTGAATGGACTTTTCTCATGACAAGTCCCTCGAGGGCTGTTATTTTCTCTCATTCAAGTTAGCTCGGCTCTTTCAGCTCTATTGGGGGCTTCGTCATCTTCGTAAGTACCCCATACCGAGCTACTAAGTTCATTCCCAATGCCACTTAATGCATTCATTCTCTTACTTTGTTGTTGTTCTCCCTTTCCTTTGACTTCAAAAGTTAACGAACTGTACTCCACTTTAAACTGTGCTCTTTTTCTTCTCCTCTATTAACATATCTATGTCGTCTGGGTCGAAAGTAATCGGGATCGTTGATATAAGAAAATGGATTGCCGCGATTATCGTGCATTACTAGATGACCGTTAGGCAATTCCGGGTATTGCCGTCACCGTTCTTATGATTCACCACGTTGAAGTGCTGCATCAGTGCAACCAATTCCTGTTCTTTTGTGCTTGTGTCCTCCCAATCGGCCATAGTGGTAACCCAATTGTTGGGTTTGGTTTGCGCCACTTTCTGTATAAAACTTATTGCCTCAATATCCGTTTTCTGTTGTTCTTCAGCTGATTTCTTGACCTGGCGGCCTAGACCCATGTCGGCAATGATGTACCATAGGTCTGGGTATTCCACATATTTTTTGGACTTACAAAATGAGATTGATATTTGTTTTTTTTTTGGTTCACTTTCAAATAAATTGCCTTTGATTGCAAAGGTTGCACTGTTTTTGCTCAATTTTTGGTCAATTTTTGCCACGATGTTATCAAGGCGGCCACCTGCCAGCCACTCCCCTTTAAGCTTGTACCTAGTTGTTGTTGCTATATTTGGGGCGTATGCCCCACTGATTAGCTGTTGCCAATTTTTGTTTTTTTGCCTGCTAATAAAAATTAGTCGCTCTGCACGAATATGGTTTTATTTCTGTTTTTCTTTGAATTCAAATTCAAATTCGAATTGAAAACTCTTTTAGTTGTGCTTGGCCTGGCGTTGCAACGAAAACGTTAATTAATTACGATTTATTGACTAAATTTCTGTTGATTAGACAATTGACGTTTGTCGATGTTTGGCCATGTTGTTGCCACACATTTTGCTCGCTTGCCGCAATTGTCGTCAATTAATTTTGTTTTGATTTTGTTGATTTGATATGCCGCCTTGCAGGTGGCATTGGATTTGGATTTTTTGTTTTTTTTTTGGTTGGAAATTGTTTTGTCCAAATCAAAACCGTATCAATCATTAATTATGCATATAAATCGTTTAGCAGTGACTGAGGTGACGGCACTTTAAGGTGTGTGTGTGTGTGTGTAGAAGAAAGAGATTGGGAAATTATATCAAATGAAAACGAGTTTGGAATTTAGCCGGAACAACTTGTACCTTTTTGGGAGATATTTAGAAATCAAGATTTGGTATCAATTTGCTGAAGGAATGATAAAGATCGGTTGAACTGTACTCAAGTTATGACCAAAAGTAAGTTCGCTGCCGCAGCGCTGACTAACCACATGGTTCTCTAGCCAAGTGTGACCACACATCATCTCTAGCCAACCGCACACCATCTCTGGCTGAAAAACCACAACACTTATACAGATACACTTATACGGACACGGTCCATAACAGTCATACAAGATGGTCGCAGACGTACACATATTCAGTTTGTTAAGTTAAAGTTCATTCATAATTCCCACATTGGTGACCCGCAATTGAACAATAAACAATGAATTCGAATATATCTGATTCACAAACAATATTAGTAAACATAACTTCCTTGCGAGTTCTTGTGAAATAGTTGACGTGCAACAACAACAACATGACATGTCAAGCCGCCGCCATTTTGGACAAACTACGCAGTTGTGTTTCTTTTCTGCAAATGCAAGTGTAAAGCGCCCCATACACCACACAAAGTTTTGCGCCAAATGCTAATGTGTGTTAGTGAAATATGGGTGTTGCGCAAAAAATTTGTGTGGTGTATGGGGCGCATTACGCACAATCTGACAACTGATGACTTCGTCACTAAGGTCATATGGGCGCCCCTTAATTCGTCAGTTTATGGTAACGTGAAAACAAAAAGAAGTGAAAAAACGTTATGTTCTAAGGGGCGCGGCTCCAAAGTTATCCATAAATTTTCCATTTTCGTTCAAAGTTGGGAAACATATCTTTCAAAATCGCAACAACTTGACAAATTTTCCAAATTGACGACCCGACACATGTAGCACAGATTTCATTGCTGAAATTTTGATGTAGCTTAAGGCGTATGGGTAAAACTTTGTGGCCTTCTCGCGCCCTTTAAAACTGGAATTCTTTGATTTCTTATGAAATTGTAATATCTAAGATACAAAAGATTCATCCTCGGAGATGTATAAAGCCAAGTTACGAGACTATAAAAGTGCAATGCGGAAAGCCAAACGACGCTCGTCGGCAAATTTCTGTAACAGTATTGAATCGACCTCCGAAGCATCAAGACTTCGAAAAATTTTAGCGAGTTCACCAAACCCCTCCGGGACTCCTACAATATCCTGATGGAACTTGGGCTGACTCCAGCTCTGAATCCCTCAATTTACTTCTGGAATCACATTTTCCAGGCTGTTCAACATCTTTGGAGTCCATAGAGGCATTTAGTATTATTATAGTATTATAGTATATAGTATTATAGTAACTGAACATCGAATTAAGTGGACTGTGAACACTTTTCAGCCCTACAAATCAGCTGGGCCAGATAGAAACTTTCCCGCTCAGCTTCAACAATCACTACCACAAATAATTCCATGGCTTCAGACAATCTTTGTCTGCTGCCTTCGATTACAGTATATACCCACACTGTGGAAAGATATAAAAGTGGTTTTCATACCAAAGGCAGGAAAAGCCTTGCATGTCAGACCAAATGACTTCAGGCCGATCAGCCTGTCATCTTTTATCCTCAAAACACTGGAGAGCAGACAACAGACCCATCCACTCTGTCCCCAGCGCAGCAAGCATACAGCAAGGGAAGGTCAACAGAAACAGCAATCCACTCTCTTGTCTCGAAAGTTGAGAAATCACTCGAGGCAAAAGAATATGCGCTTACGGCATTCCTCGACATCGAGGGTGCCTTTAACAACGCTATCACCTCTGCCTTGACAAATCTAAATGTGGAGGCACCCCTGGTGGAGTTCATCCGGGAGTTCATAGGAGATGCCTGCGCACGAAGATATGTAAGTAGAGGCACTCCTCAAGGAGGTGTTCTTTCGCCATTCCTTTGGGTGGTAACAGTCAACGAATTGTTGCGATTCATGGAATTGCGAGGACACACGGTGATAGCGTACGCGGATGACGTTGCCATAATCACAAGAGGCAAATTTCCCCACACTCTCTGCAACCTGATGCAGGATGCACTCTCAACACTTTCAAATTGGACGACACAAAGTGGTCTTGGAGTCAATCCAACCAAAACTGAACTCGTTCTCTTTACCCGCATGTATAAGATACCAAATTTAACACCCCCACGACTAAACAACATACACGCAAAATTTTGCGATTCTGCAAGATACCTTGGTGTTATATTGGAAAGAAAACATTACTGAACGTATCAAGAAAACCAATACTGCACTTTTCTCGTGCAAACATGCGATTGGTCGTAAATGGGAATTTTCCGCTGAAATAGTACACTGGCTGTACACAGCCGTTGTACGTCCAATACTACTATACGGAATCATCGTATGGAAACCTTTCGTCCTCAGAACCATAACCAAAGTTCAACGTAGTGCTGCATTACTGGTCCTTTGCGTACAACCCTTAACATACAACACTTAACATAATGTTACACCTTATGCCTCTAGATCTTCTGGGTAGAGAAATCGCCAGGTTGAGAGAAAGCGGTACCTGGAAAGATAGTAACTCTGGCCACTGCTCTATACTTCTGCATCAAGTGGCGGTACCGCCAACGCTTGACTACTGCATCCCAACAATAACGTTTACCACCATGTATAAAGTCACCATACCGAGTCGACTGGACTGGAACTCAATACCTCACTGCAAACCGAATGCCATAAATTTCTACACTGATGGCTCCAAACTGGGTGGACAGGTAGGAGGAGGAGTCTTCAGTCCAGAGCTCGGGATCGAAACTTCATTTCGGCTTCCTGACCATTGTAGTGTTTTCCAAGCAGAGGTTGTAGCCATCAAGGAGGCTACCAACCTTCTGGGAACCCTTGCAATCCAAGAAAGTAAAGTATTCATTTTTTCAGATAGTCAAGCTGCATTAAAAGCCCTTGACGGTTATATTAACAATACCAAAACTCTTACGGAGTGCCGCAAATCTCTTAATGAGATGGCGCAGCACTTTGAAATTCGCCAGACTTGGCACCACCACTCAGCTTCTATCGGATAAGAGCAACATAGGGATGCCTCTTGCGACCTTTAAGCTACAAACAAAGGAAACTACCTATCGAATAACCATGAATCGATGGCAAAGAATTCACACATGTAAAGTATCTAGGCTTACATGGCCTACTCTTAGTATTATGGTTTAACGGGAAAGACCCTCTCTCTACGATCGCAGCGTAGAAAGGGTTATATGGTAGCACAACGGGCCTTCATTGGCCTAAGTGATGAAATGGGATTCTCACCCATTTCAACCATTGCAACCTATCCTAACCTAAGATACAAAAGGAGTGTTACGAGCGTTGAGGGGGTGCCCTCTCTAAACTTCCATTTGAGCATCGAGTACTAATTAATAAGTACTGAGTAATGAGTATAGAGAACTGTGTTTCGAGTACTAAATAACTGACTGTAAAATCAGTCAGTTTTTACTACCAAAAAAAAAAAAAACCAAACAAAAGACTTAGGCAACGAACTTGAAATGGCCGACAAGTGTATGCAGCTCAAAATTTCCATAGCTCTGGTTATTACGGCCGCTGTTGTTGTTGTTGTTGTGTGCTGGTGTGAAATTCCTAACTCCCATCTTGGCTGCATCAATCAACGGCGGCAGCTTAAATGCTGCATCATGACAAAACCATTACACTTGACCAGAAGAAAAGAGAGTACGGCAATGTCCGGGGGAGAGTCGAGTCGGCAGATGCTCAGATGACTATGCTTCTGCCCCGGCATGATTGATTGATTGGCAGCGTGAGGTTGAACTTGGCCAAACTGACTGATGCTTTTGTCTAAAAGCCGTTTAGAATAACACCCAACCAAATCGACCAGTCGAGCAGTGAGAAAAACTTTGGAAAATTTGAGTTTGTCTCAGTGTACCGCCACCGCCGCCGCCGCCGGCAAAAGTCCCAAGTTGATTGCGCCTTCATTATTATGCCAAACTGTGCCTCGGCATTCGTTGAATTTAACTTTTGCAATTTGCTCTCAATGCCGCCGTCTCGCCTTCATCTGTTGCATCGTTTGGGGCATTAAAAATGAGCTCGACGTAACAGGTGGATGCCGATGCGATGCCGATGCCAATGCTCGACGTGATTTTCGCCAAATCGTTTAGATTATTTTGAGATTGCTTGCGCCAGTCAAGGCACTCCTTCTACCAATCTTGGACACTGAGCGCACCTTGCTGCATTTGAACTTGAAAACATTTCATTTTGTTGCTGGCGGCGCGGCGCGTCCAGAGAGTTGTTGCCCGATCGATTAGTGGCATTCTATTGCGTTCAATTTTCCATGTGCAACATTGAAGCCAAACCGATCGTCGAACGCCGCCGCCGCCGCCGCCGCCGTTGGCACAATAAACACGCGATTTATTTCATGCCAGGCATTCAAGTGCCGCCTCAGTCGGTCAAAGCCAAGGAGGAGCCAGCCTTAGTCCAGCTCCAGTCCAGTCCATAGGCCTTGCTTAGCGTTGCCTTGACTTGACTTTGTGGTATGTGATAATGGGATGATGGTATGATGATGCATGCCCAGCATACAGCAAACAGCATCAATAAGAGAGGGAATACGAGAGGCAAGTGGATTAGTTCAGCTAGACAAGAACTGAATGCTCTTTCATTTTAGAAAAAATAAGCCGAACTTTGAGCAATAGTTTGAGAGAAAACAAGTAAGAGAGTCGGTCAAGCCCGACCTGCAGTAGGTCAATGTAAAAACATACATTCTATTTATCAAAGAATAGCAAATAAAATCATTTAAAATAAACTAATATAAAAACAACTGCATTACTACATCATTACCCACTCATATAGGCTGTAATCCATGTGCATTACTAACCCATATACTTCTCTATCAATAGTACATTGCACCGTAAAACAAGTACTTTACCCACCTCTATACTTTTCCATCTTTAGTAAATTGAATCGTATAACAAGAACTTTACGACTGAGTATACGATTTCTAAATTGTGTGTTGAATTGTAAACGGACTGCGAACATTCTGCATTACAATTTTAAAAAAAAATACACGCATTCGTAATGGGAATCCAATGGCAGTTCGACTCTAGCATACTTGTTTTATTACTAGTAATGCAGGATGTGCGCACCCAGTTTACAAAGCGGCCATGCATACGGCAAAGTAAAGCAGATTGTATGCGATTATTTGCTTCATACAGTAGGCAAAGTAATCTAGGAGTAATCCATTTTGTAATGGCAATTTGCTCCGCTGGGCAATTGAGAATGAATTTAGCTCGATTCCTAGATCAAAATTCTTGAAAATTCATGAAAATTCGTACTCAAATTATTCGTTCTACTTTTTCTCTTAGTGTAGAAAATATAGGTTTAACATGTATGGGACATATTGCACACGTTTAACTAAAGAGGCACATCTCAAAATTTAGCAATTTTTAGTAATCGCAAAAAAACGTTTTCTGAGCTCGTGAAACATTTTTGATAATGTGGTTTATTTAGAAAAAGGAAATTACAGAATATGGCTTAGAGCAGAGCTGTAAACTGCAATTACAATTACAATTATCATTACAATTTTTGTACATTTAAAAACTTTAATTAGAATTACAATTACAATTATTTCGTAATTAAAAATTTAGTTACAATTACAATTCTTTCAATTACTTCAATTTTTTGGGTAATTGAAATAATTGTAGTAATTTCTCTTGCAAGCTTTAATTACATAATAAATTGTAAAACAATTTTAGTTACCTTTACCATTGTGAGTGAAAAATACAAATTTTAACATAAAGAAGAACAAATGTAATGAAGATAGTATTTAATATTATATATTGATATGTTTTACAAATTAGGTTAGATTTATAAATCTTGTAGAAACAATGTTTTAGCTCTCACCAAACTAGTTTTTCGAATTCTCACCCTGCATTCGCATATGAGGCATTTAATGCTTGCAGTTGCATATTTAAACTTATATATTTAATGTGGCCAAAAAAATTAAATATTTTTAGAAGTTTTGATTCCTTTCCTTTTTGTTTTCTATTTTTGACAGAGTTTTGATCCTCTTTGGTGAGCCAGGTTCCATATAATCGGGATCTTGAAGGGAATCATCCGAATCAACGAACTTATTTTAGTTTCTTCCTGACGTCAGCCCGATTTTTAATGAAAGTAATTTTTTACTTCCACCAAATGTTGAAATGTGGCATATAAATATATGAAATACACATTTTTTAACACAAAACATTATTTTGTTAATACTATATTTCATTTATCAATCTATTTACTTTACATATCACTCTTCCGCATGTTAATATATGTATTTTTTAAGTATCTTTATTGCTGTGGGTAATAAAAGTATTTTAAATTGATTTACAATTTGTTATATAATTAAAACTTGCAAGAGAAATTACTACAATTATTTCAATTACTAAAATTATTGAAGTAATTGATATAAATATTGAAATAATTGTAACAAAATTTTTGATTACGAAATAATTGTAATTGTAATTGCAGTTTACAGCTCTGGTTTAGAGTATAATAATTTGATAATATATCTCCGAAAAGTTTCCCAATTTAGGCTATTTAGCTAAATTTTCATCAAAATTTGGGCACATTATTTGCCCGTAAGATCTTAGCTATATTTTATGGGGTCGGGGCTCCTTTTGCCTGTTACATCCACGAACTTAGTATGCCCCTACGAGTAACGTTTATAACAACCCTTATCAGGGAGTCTCGATTGCACTTGTTGTGCCGTCTGCTTGTACGGGTTGGCGTCGTTACGAATACAATTTGTTATTTTAACTTACTTCAAAGTGAATTTCTTATGCGTCTGAGTGACGCCAGTTGCTGAAAAACAGCTCTCAAAACAATAGAAAAAATGGGAACCAAAGGCGTGCCTACCGCTGTTCTAAATCATCAGCACCCCAGAGTAAGGTGAGGAGGCTTCGGTATATTAATAACTTTATTTTACAAATTGTAGTTTAAATTAAAATTGATTAATTAATTGGACTTCTTTTTAAATTGGTTAAAACGTAAAGGCCTATTCTCAGATGAGATAAAAATTTAGTTTGGCACTATGTTTCATATAAATAGGACTGCCGTTCAAAAGCAATCCGATTTTAAACTGTTCAAAATTGTTTCTATTTATATGAATAGGCCTTAAGTTAAGGTCCAATAAATGTGTCATTTTCAGATATTAACACAGGCCAAGCAGTTGTTGAAATAGATCCCGGCTTAAACTTACAACTCCCATATCTCTCATCCAACTGCTCCCCAAAGTCCCTGCTCCCCGACTTGCTTAAAGAGTATATTAATACAACAATAATAATAGCTGCCCACTCTTCTTTTTGTTGCTGTAGTTGTACTTTTTTTTTAGCTTTTCTTTAACTAGCGGCCAAGGTTAGTTGGTTGGTTGGTTGCTTGGTTGGGGTCTCCTCCAACTCCTCCAATGTTGGTCCATTTGGTCGATGCTTACTCTTGCCGCATTTTAGTCGGTAATTGCTTGTGATGTATGATTTTGAGTTCTAGTTTTCTTGCCTGGGAATATATTTGTGAGAGGAGGGGGCCTTTTGTTGTTGTATCGCTGATTGCTGACCGATGCCTATATATGCGGGTGATGTATGTTATATAGCTACAGGTATAAGGTATAGCCATAGATATGGATTTGACAGGCTCACACTGCGCTGATGATGACGACGACGACGACGATGATGTTGATGGGAGAGCAAAGTCTTGTCACACTTTCTAAGCCAAAGCACTTTCACCCAATTAGAGTAATATGCAGCGATTTTTTGACCAGAAATATGCAAAATTGGGTCCTACATACATTCGGATATGCAAAGAGTCTACGCGATGACAATCTTTTGTTTTCACTTCTGCAGAAACAAAAGCCATAAAGGATAAATTGTGAGTTGGGTTATGGAACTTTTTGGTTTTTTTTTGTTTTTTTAACCTTTTATTTGGTAGCCTGCGCATTGAACTCTTGGCTTCGACAAGTGCACAGCAGGGAGTCGCTGGTTTTGGCAGGGAGACGCCCAAAACAAATAAATAAATAAAAGAAAAAATAAAGACAGTCTTAAGTTTTCATTGTCTGGAGTTCACAAAAATAAAAAAAACGAGAAAGCCAAGCTAACTTCGTCTGTGCCGAAGTTATTATACCCTTGCAAATGCAAACGTCACCGTTTATGAACGCTTAAATAAAAATCAAACATTTTTGTAACTAAAACCCATTTTTCGACAGATAAACATCTGATTTCGACCAAATTTCGCGAATCTTTTTGAAAACATCAAATTAACAATCGCCGAGTTTAAGATAGATAAAATTGAAAACAAAAAAGTTTTTTTTCACAAAGACCCATTTTCCGACCGATCGGTCCTAAGGCAGCTATAAGATATAGTCATCCGATTTTGACCCAAATTGGCAAATCGGTTTGAAAGCATATAATATTAATAATAGCCGAGCTTGAGGACGCTAACAGTGAAAACAAAAAAGTTTTCCTCACTAAGACCCATTTTCCGACCGATGGTTCCTATGACAGCTATAAGATAAAGTCATCCGATCTTGACCAAAAATTGCAAGTCTGTTTGAAATCATATAATATTAATAATGACTGAATTTAAGGACGCTAACATTGAAAACAAAAAAGTTTTTCTCACTAAGACCCATTTTTCGACCGATGGATCCTATGGCAGCTATAAGATATAGTCATCCGATCCGGTCCGTTCCGACATATTAGCAGTGTGCAGTAAAAAGAAGACTCTGTGCAAAATTTCAGCTCGATAGCTTTAAAACTGAGAGACTAGTTTGCGTAGAAACAGACGGACAGACGGACAGACAGACGGACAGACAGACGGACAGACAGACGGACAGACAGACAGACAGACAGACGGACGGACAAAGCTCAATCGACTCAGCTCGTCGCCCTGATCAAGAATATATATAGTTTATGGGGTCGGAAATGAATATTTCTATGCGTTGCAAACTTCTGGGCAAAATTATAATACCCTTTGCAAGGGTATAAAAACGGTTCAAGCTTCTATTGCTGTTGCAATGATTGATTGACTCCACATACAAAATATTCTTGAACATGAACACAATTTCTCTCACTCACCCACTGACGATGACGACGACGACGACGAAGAAGTGACGTTGAGTTGTGGTGCTTTTCATGCCATTTCGATACGGGCCTCATTTTTCTTGCCACAATTAAGAAGAAAGTTGGCAGCAATTAGAAAACGCACATCGATCAAAAATTGGCTCCGTCAGGGAACGCGTCGTGTATGGACGAAGTGAGATATGTGAGATACGTGAGTACGTGTACCTGTGTTAGGGTTGACAGCAACTAGCTGGAGATGAGTGAGAGAAATATTTTTTTTATAATTTTAGGCTGTATTCAAATGTTTCCAGCTAGTTTCATCCTTTAACAAACATTTTTGTACCGACTTAAACCGACTGAGGTTTTTAAGTTTCTTGAGCCGGATCATATACGAACCGGACTTCCTCGTTTTGGATAAGAGTTCGATTCCAATAATGAACTTCAATCATCTATTTGATAAGCATAAATATTTCTTATATGTATTTTGTTTGAACTCAACGCCAACTACAAAAATATATAAAGAATACAGGCAAAACTGCGTATAAGTAATATGAAAATTTTGGAGCCTCTTCGCGCCATTGAAACAACTTTTCAAAAAACTTTTTTTCACTGTAAATATACACCATAAACTTACGAATCACGTAGCGCCCGTATGACCTTACATTTACCATAAAAACAAGAAAGAAAGTCGGTCAAGTAACCTTAATGTCGCAGCTCGCATTTGCTCACGAGTTATACGCGCTCATCTTTAAGATTCTTTCTCTCTCTGTCTCTCTCTCTCTCGCTAAGATTGCCTCTGATGAACGGAATGCTGCGGTTATGGGTGAGGGGGTGGGGGGTGTTAACTAGCCGTTTTTTGCTCATAGCTTGAGTATCGTTCATCCGATCTTTATCATTAAATCGATAAATAATTTTGAGTACTAGATACGAACAATCTGTCATCAAAACTGTGGGAGATATGACGTTTTTTCCAAATTGCGGGGGCGGGAGGGGGCGTGGCAAAAATTGAAAATAAACTTGATATGCCTAAGGAGAAATACATGTTGCATACATGTCAAACTTCTATCTCTTACCATCTCTGAGTTCCTTTGTTCGAACAGACGGACATAGCTATGTCGGCTATTGATGCTGATCAAGAATATATAATATATATCTCATGTGAAACTTGAGATCTCTTGTTTAACAACTAAGCAAAAGCTGAGAAACAGCGCATGTCAAACCGATGAGTAGACAAACTCTTTGTCCACTTTGCCAGCTCGCATATTTAGGTACATATATATATATGCCTTCGCTTCAGTCTCAAGATAAGGCTTTTGCACAAGATATTTCTAAATACAAAAATCAGTGGAGTATTGTCTATACTTGTGGCAGTGTCTGTTTGTGGCTCTGCCTCAACTTAAAACACATGAATAAAAGTATTAATATAATTAAAGTAAAGTTGGTGTGTGTTGTTATTTGGCGGACGCCCTTCTGGGTGGGAGCGCTTCGAAACGATTGACGTAATATAATACGTCAACTATGTGAACAATTAACTCACTATTTACATTGTCTACCAACCCACTATTTACAAAGCGATCCTGGCAGGTTGAATATACACATTCTAAACTAGTTTTCATACGGAAATCCACATTGTAAAGTACTTTTCATACGGCAATCCACATTCTAAACAACTTTTCAAACGGAAATTCACATTCTAAAGTACTTTTCATACTGAAATCCACATTCTAAAGTACTTTTCATACGGGAATCCGCATTCTAAACTACTTGTCATACTGAAATCCACATTCTAAAGTACTTTTCATACGGCAATTTACATTCTAAAGTACTTTTCATACGGCAATCCAAATTCTAAACTACTTTTCATACGGCAATTCACATTCTAAAGTACTTTTCATACGGCAATCCACATTATAAGCTGCTTTTCATACTGAAATCCACATTCTAAAGTACTTTTCATACGGCAATCCACATTCTAAGCTACTTTTCATGCGGCAATTCACATTCTAAAGTACTTTTCATACGGCAACCCACATTCTAAAGTACTTTTCATACGGGAATCCACATTCTAAACTACTTGTCATACTGAAATCCACATTCTAAAGTACTTTTCATACGGCAATTCACATTCTAAAGTACTTTTCATACGGCAATGCACATTCTAAACTACTTTTCATACTGAAATCCACATTCTAAAGTACTTTTCATACGGCAATCCAAATTCTAAACTACTTTTCATACTGAAATTCACATTCTAAAGTACTTTTCATACGGCATTCCACATTCTAAACTACTTTTTATACGGCAATCCACATTCTAAAGTACTTTTCATACCGAAACGCACATTCTAAAGTACTTTTCATACGGCAATCCAAATTCTAAACTACTTTTCATACGGAAATGCACATTATAAAGTACTTTTCTTACGGCAATCCAAATTCTAAACTACTTTTCATACGGAAATCCACATTCTAAAGTACTTTTCATACGGCAATTCACATTCTAAACTACTTTTCATGTGGCAATCCACATTCTAAAGTACTTTTCATACGGCAATCCACATTCTAAAGTCCTTTTCATACGGCATTTCACATTCTAAACTACTTATCATACGTGTTTCATGTTTCATACGTTAAACCGTGTGAATAAACTAAATATCATAAAGCGACAATCATATAATTACGTGGCAACCGTTCCACTATTTACATGGCATTACAGCAGCGATGCCTAGTCGTGTGCTCTTTGGGTACGTTTTGTTATTGTAATTCCACCAAACATAGGAAATCAATGATCGTATACATGCAGGGCGCGAGGCATTCAAAACGACACACACGCTAACGATTTCGTGTGTATGCGACGCGTAGAACAAAAACCGGTTTTGTTCTCTTCTTTGATTGGCGTTTGCGAGCGCAAGCAAACTGACCAACAACAATTTCATTATTGGTATTGGTGCTTATCTTTGTGAGTATTGGTGAGTGTTCTGTCCTATGCAGATTTTGGGCATGCCTGCATTACAGTGTCAGTGATTGCTAATATTACATGGCTGTCCGAACCATCAATCTTACTATTAAATGGCGACATATAATAGCATTATAATAATAACATTCGATTTACAGATAGACTCTTCACTGAAATTCCTTTCCGCCAGCCGTTTGGATAAATTTTGAAAATCATAATAGTAATAAGGGGCTGAGTGCGGAACTCATTTGGCCCAATTCATAGAATCTTGATGTCATTTTCTAGAGGTTGTTTGATATTAACCAAATATGAATTTGTGATAAATTGTTTGAATCTAGTACTGCCTGAATGTTATTGTACATTTGATTGACTATTTATGTAAGGTCTATGCTATGTATGTTATGTTATGCATTTTATGTATCAATCTAGTTGGCATGCCATAAATTTCAATTCATTTTTTCGGGATTAGCCGGCTGTAACTTTGTCCATCCAGCTGATTTAAATGCAAAAAAATTTGTGGAAATAGAAGAGCCTTTAGGCTACATGCTTAAGTGGTTGTAATTAAAATCCAACCTCCGCAGTGGCTTATACACGACTATTAAGTTTGAAAAATTTGCCCTAATTTGATGAAAATTACTCTTTAATGGCCTATTACGACGTTTTTGGGTTTGCTGATGCTGCTACTATGATTTTTTTGGGCTGCATTAATTTGTATACTGTCGCATAAAACTCATAAATACAGATATATTTGCTCGGTGCAACCTCCATAATTTTTTGAACGCCAAAAATGCAGCAAAATGGATTTTCCGCGTTATCTTGAAAACAAGAATTGCTGGACAAAAGCCAGTTTTGGAATCAGAGCAAAAAAACTGGAACAGAATTTAATACAAAGAAGGCTGGACCTCTAAAAAGTGGTAATTTTGTTGGCCTGTGTTATCTAACTATTTACAAAGCAATCTAATGCACAGTTTTCGATCTTGAGTTATCAATACTCAGTACTCGATACTCAGTACTCGATACTCAGTATTCATTACTCAAAACTCAGTACTCAGCTGCAACGGCAAATGGCAAAAGCGGCTGACTTTGCAAAAACAAAGGCGTACCCAATAGAATCTTTCGCAAAAACAAAAATTTTCTAGTTTTAGTCCCTTAGTAGAACGTCCGTAAAAGAGCTTTGCTATAAGAATCAAGCTTAACATTGGGACAACAACAATGTCCGGGGTTTTCAACCTAATTATTGTGATGGTTATGGTAACATTGCTAAGTCTCAATATCATGTTTGGCACTTGCTTTATATTTATTCCACAGAAATGCTCATTAATGTTATTCCAAAATTCATCAAATCCAAAACTTGCTCAAGCTTAAAATTCTTTTAAAAAAAAAAAAAGCAGTATCCTTCGGGCTACTTCTTGGGCTTGTTTGTCAACTTCAGATTGGATATATCCGGACTGTTGCGAGGACTTGTTCGGATGCTGCGAACTCTTCCATCTTCCGAGACAATGGTGGCCCTCGAAGTGGGTGGTGCCCTTGGTAGTGGTTCTGAGGGTGCGGGCGAAGGTAAACTAGATTCCATTTTGGCAGCTGCTTTGGCTTGGGGCTTGGCCTTGGGCTTCGTGAACATTTGAACCCGTGGCTTTGGTCCGCGTCGCTTGGCGGCTATGGAACGTTGTATGGCCTGTCCACCATTCAGCAGCAAGGAGTTCTTTAGCTGTTGTGTAATCTCGGTTGTGGGCATAACACTGGGGTTAGCCGAACCTGCTGGAACTGATTGCGGAGGCAAGGTAAGCGAATGCATTCCATTTGTACTTATGGAACGGCTTAGAGCCTCTGCTTGATCATGGGCCTCCTGATCGGCTGTTCGCATTAAAGTATTAATCCTTTCCCGCTGCAAACGCTCCTGCGATAGACGACGTCTCTGGATGGCGCGTACCTCCTCGAATTCTTGCCAAAAACTAATATCCTGAGTGTTGCGTGTGATTTGGCGTGGAAGAGCCTGCCCTACATACGGATTGGGTGGCATTTTGTCTTTGGAAAAACGTCGAGCCATTATTTCGGGTAAGGAAATGGAAATTGTTGGGGTTTTGGAAATTTTGACTGAACAATCTTTGACATTGATTAACATTTCATTTCACTTCCCGCATAAAACTTTTCAAAATGCCACCCGGTGTTCACTTTGCACTAGAAATTCCCACTAAAAACCTACAACAAAAAAACGTTTGCAAATTAATTAACGGTACACGAGCCCCCATACGCACCTCCACCGCACCGCACCGCACCTCTTAACATCGCACCACACTCAAACACCTGAGTAATCAACTTTATGTGGGCCCGGCAATCTTCAACTGCTGGTATATGATAAATCACGATTAAAAATCGGTCGAAAAGAAACAACAACAACAACAACAACAAAACAATCAACGCAAATGTAACGTTATTCATCACAGGTGGTAAATATTTTTAACTCAAACTGACAACAAACGCGCGCCGCAAATATTTAAAACACACAAAAAACACCAAGGCGGTGTCTGATTCTGATGCTTAAAATCTGAAGATTTCTGGGTCAGTATAATTAATTAAAACCTGGTCGACTTTTTGGCGCATGACTTGACCAAAAAGACAACGTTGTGGAACGTTGGAGGGTCTTGCAGTCACCGTTTTGTCGTCGCTTTGGCGCATGCGCACAAATAATCAATCAAAATGTCTTGAACAAATCACTCGAATTTCATGTGCAACCAACAAAAATTGCACAGCCAACGACTAACTGACTGACTGACTGACTGACTGACGGAATGGCAAGAAGTTTGGCAACTCCACCAAACTGGTGATGGACGTGGCAACAGTCACGATTTGCATGTGCGACAACTGTTGCCAGATTCCACCAACAATCCGTATCCAAATCCAACCAACCAACCAACAACAAATCGCGAGCACATTGAACTGTCATTGACACGGGGTAGACTCCACTTGAGAAGAGAACGCCCGTTGTCGGCCAGAGACATGAGACACCTGTAGCAACCAAAACACCAGAAGTTGAAAGGCAAAAGGCGAACTAGGCAATGTCGTTGCACAGTGGGTTGAACTACTAAATAACTTAATGGAATAAATTGGAATTCAAACTGCCCAAACTCACAGATAACAAATTCTTAAAAAACAACCAAAGAATTTTTTTGAATTTTGAAAAAGTTGACATAAAAAAATAGTTTGATAAAAAACTTTTCTATAATCCATTTCTTATTAATAGTTCGCATTTTGGCTTTGTGCTTCAGCGAACACTTAATATTTTAATAAAAAAACGAGATGGCCAAGCTAACTTCGTCTGTGCCGAAGTTTTTATACCCTTGCAAATGCTGTTTCTGAAATGTCAGAGTCTAAGAACGCTCACATAAAAATCAATAAAAATTGTAACTGAAACCCAATTTCCGACAGATAAACATCTGATTTCGACCAAATTTCGCGAATCTTTTTGAAAACGAATCAAATTAACAATTACCGAGTTTAAGAAAGATACAAGTTAAAACAAAAAAAGTTTTTCTCACTAAGACTCATTTTCCGACCGATCGGTCCTATGGCAACCATAAGATATAGTCACCCGATGTCGATCAACTTTTTCAAATTAGTTTGAAAGCGTTTAATATTAAGAATCACCGACCTTAAGAACGATTTACTTGAAAACAAAAAAGTTTTTTTTCACTAAGACCCATTTTCCGACCGATCGGTCCTGTGGCAGCTATAAGATTTAGTCATCCGATTTTGACCAAAGTTTGCAAATCTGTTTGAAAGCATATAATATTAATAATACCTGATTTTTATGACGCTAACATTGAAAACAAAAAAGTTTTTCTCACTAAGACCCATTTTCCGACCGATGGTTCCTATGACAGCTATAAGATATAATCATCCAATTTTGATCAAAGTTTGCAAATCTGTTTGAAAGCCTATAATAATAATAATGGACGAGTTTGAGGACGCTAACATTGAAAACAAAATAGTTTTTCTCACTAAGACCAATTTTTTGAACGATTCTTCCTATAGCAGCCATAAGATATAGTCATCCGATGTCGACCAACTTCTTCAAATTAGTTAGAAAGCGTTCAATATTAAGAATCACCGACCTTAGGAACGATTTACTTGAAAACAAAAAAGTTTTTCTCACTAAGACCCATTTTCCGGCCGATGGTTCCTATGACAGCTATAAGATATAATCATCCGATTTTGATCAAAGTTTGCAAATCTGTTTGAAAGCCTATAATAATAATAATAGACGAGTTTCAGGACGCTAACATTGAAAACAAAAAAGTTTTTTCACTAAGACCCATTTCCCGACCGATCGGACCTATGGCAGCTATAAGTTATAGTCATCCGATTCTTACCAAAGTTTGCAAATTTGTTTGAAAGCATTTAATATTAATAATGGACGAGTTTGAGGACGCTAACATTGAAAACAAAAAAGTTTTTCTCAGTAAGACCCATTTTCCGACCGATCGGTCCAATGGCAGCTGTAAGATATAGTCGTCCGATTTTGACCAAAATTTGCAAATCTGTTTGAAAGCATATAATATTAATAATACCTGATTTTTATGACGCTAACAATGAAAACAAAAAAGTGTTTCTCACTAAGAGGCACTTTCCGACCTATGGTTCCTATGACAGCTATAAGATATAGTCATCCCATCTTGACCAAAATTTGCAAATCTGTTTAAAAGCACATAATAATAATGATGGACGAGTTTGAGGACGCTAACATTGAAAACAAAAAAGTTTTTCTCACTAAGACCCATTTTTTGAACGATGGTTCCTATGGCAGCCATAAGATATAGTCATCCGATCCGAAGCGTGCAGTAAAAAGAAGACTCTGTGCCAAATTTCAGCTCGATAGCTTTAAAACTGAGAGACTATTCATTATGAGGTCGAATATGAATATTTTTATGTGTTGCAAACTTCTGGGCAAAATTATAATATCGTTTGCAAGGGTAGAAAATACTTTATGGCGAAAGTAAAAATTGTTTTTAGGAACAAAAGACGTAGAATACAGTCCAGAATTCCACTTCCACGGCAACTTTTCGAAAGTGGAATTGATTAGTGTTTTTGCAACCCCGAAACGATCAAGTCTTTTTGGGTTTGAAAAGTTATGCTTGCTGTTCGGTGGAATGAATGGAAATTGCACGCAGCTACAGTGCCTACACTGGCGTGGCGTACCAGTTGTATGTGTGGGTGCTGGTGCGGGAGGCTGTGTGTTCGATCCCGCCTCGGACCATCTTGTAGAAAAAAGTTTTTCTTTCTTCAGAAAAAAAGCTTTTACACACCCGATCACCTTCACCAGCTACTGGCGCTAGCTGTGAAGTTAACTAGCCATGAAAAAGCAAAAATTCTCTAACTATTGCCGTTCGGATTCGGCGTTAAACTGTAGGTCCCTTTCTCTTGTGCGAAAAATTATAAGCATACACGCCACAAGAGATTGAGAGAAGCTTGGCCCTGGCCCTCCTGGAGGTGCTGTTTGAGCCAATTTTACTCTTTACTTACAGTGCCTACATGTACATAAAGTGTATTTTCCTTAATTCTGGCATCAATTTTGAAATTATTGGGGTAATTCAATTGATTTAAATAAATTTTTTTAGTTTAATGTGTCAAGAATCTGGCGAAAACGAAAAGTAAAAAGTAAAAGTAGGGCTCTCTCATTTCTAATTGTTTCATTTTCAATCGATTCGCTTTTACTTCTGGTTTCTCTCTCATGTAGTGCGATGGTGGTAAAAAATTAATGTTTATATACCCTTGCAGCTTGTATAATTTATATAAATGATGATTTCAAATGATTTTCATTAAAGCTGCCTTTACACTTATCATATATCTCTAAAGAGACTCTCTGACGATAGTGTAATAACAAAGCAAATAACTCTAAACATTTGGAAAATTTAGCCTTTTTTTATGCAATTCGACAGGTTCAATTTGATAAGAGTTTCTCTCTAGAGAATTTTGACCACCGACTATTTAGAGATATATGACAAGTGTAAAGGCAGCAAAGGCAATTTAATTTTCGCTTTGAACAATGTTAGCCGATTGATTTCACAAACTCAGTAATAGATGGCGCAGCGGCTGGCTTCAATCATACAGGAATTGTTAGAAAATAAGTGATATTCAATTTAGATAGTTACACATATTAAACCAAGTAGCTAAACCATTTGTTTGACAGTTTGTTAAATGGTAGCTAAACGATATGTTCCTCCGATTTGGATCAAACAATAATATTCGTAACTACAATGTATAAAGACGCTACCATTGAAAACAGAAAAGATTTTCTTACTAGAATTACTTTATCGACCGATCGTTCCTATGGCAGCTATATGCTGTAGTCATCCGATTTGGATAAAACTTTTCAGAATTGTGTGGTGGCATATAATACTGATCAGTAACAAGTTTGGGAGCGATAGCATTGAAAACCAGAGCTCCCAAAAAGTGTTCCCTTTTCACAGGCTGTCAGAAAAAATACAGTCATTCTCAGACACTATTAAAAAGTGAAACGAAATGACACTTCAACTCTGACTTTTGACTCAATGAATGAGAGTTTTTTTCGGTTGCTTTGTTCATGTGTTTTCCTGAGACACTTTGCTGGGCAGAATTTGTCGAAAGTGTCTTCTAAGCATGTGTGTGTGCCTTGGTTAACTGTAAGTGTGTATGCATATTTGTGTGCTTCTTGGTTGATTGTTGTCTATAAAGTGCAAAAGTCGTCAATTATGAGTCGTCAAATAAATAATAAAGTGCATTTTTTTTTGTTAAATTTGACAATACCTAGAATCAATCGCTAAGCGGCGTATGTGGTATAAATTATCTAGCCACCAAATTACAAATTTGAGGCGGCATTTGACGACTAAACATGTGGAAGTACTCGAATCATTTAATGAGGTCAACGAGAACAGTGAGAACTAGTGAAGAAAAGGAAAATAGCCAATGAAGGGACAATAATTGCGTTTACCAAGAAAATTGTTACCACTGACGGCAGACCATTTTTACTGTTAGACTGCGAAGTGTTTCGCGAAATTTTAAGCCCAATATTTAGGGCATTAATAATAATAATAGGGCAAATGGCTCCAATAACCTCGAGAAATAGTATGGATCATGTCCGAGTGAAAGAGCTGTCCATAAAAGAGGACATATAGGTTATGGATAAACGCAAGCTCATATCGCTTAAAATTGATGTTTCGACCAGACTGGAGAAATCAGTCCAATTAATTAATTTGCACCACCCCCCGCCCGATAAGCGCTTGACTCCTTGGATGTATTATATTAATATAGTCGGGAGCAAATGAACTGGTACAGAGTATGTTATAGTCGGGCGTGAACGACTTTCTCACTTGTTAGTGTTAGCATTCTCAAAACGTTTTGTTTTACGATAACTCGCTCTATTGGTTATATTGATATGAAAATTTAATTCTGTAAAAAAATTGATTTTATTTGGCTTTATTTCAAACGGAATGGCCTTCAGAGCCTTCTGCGATTTTTCTTCTATCATCTCAATTGAGTCAAAACGGTGTCCCCGGAGCGGTCTCTTGAGCTTGCTGAATAGCCAGATGCCAAAAGGTGCCAAATCAGGTGAATAAGCTGGCACAGCTGTCACTTACAGTGTTATTAAGTTACAGAAAGAAAAAAATTATAATTGATTTTTTCAACTCACTGTAAACAACACAAATAGCGCTAGTACATCAAAGCTTTGTCAGACCGTGTTTATGCTAAAAAATGTCAAACCTTAATTTGGTATTACCAGATTTTAACTATTGACATCAGTGTTTCCAGTTTCTGAAATATTAATACGTTGTTCCCCGCGAATAACCTTTAGGTGTAGGTATAGGTTTGGGTCTAAAAACCACGAAAAAACAAAAAAAATTTGAAATCTCGCCATTTAATTTTCAGATTTTTTATAGATGAGCTAGCGGAAAGTGTCAGTGCTTGAATAAATCACCACGGAATTCAAAATTGTAGTTTTAATCATTGATCATTCAGTGTACAAAATGTTTGGTACTTAAGAAACTTGGGAAAATTACTTAAAATTTTAGAAACTTCCCAATTTTTGCATAATTATGTGAAGTTATTTAGCCGTTGTTTAAGTCATTGCTTATTGAAATCTGTGACATAACGGCCAAGTTATAGACTTTAAAGTTAAGACTCTGCATTACCGTTTTTAACAGACGCTTAACAGGCACCTGTAACTGAACTTCAGTCATTCTACGAAGTGAAAAAAGTTTTCAATCATTCAAATTTGCAATTTCAATTTACGACAACAAGAACGGAACTGCCTTTTTTATTTATGAATATTCCCCACCCTGAAACACGGTGCTTGGGTATGGTTAGTTAGGTGGTTTTCGCCTGTTTTTGGTGGGTGCGGCAGTTTCAGTAGCCAACAGCTGGACCTTCCCTCTCGCTCTCTCTCCCTCTCCCACTCTCTACAGGAGTCTGGAGCCAATTACCGCAAAACAAATTCGAATGCGAATGCGCATTGAAATTGTGGCAAGGTTGGTAATTTAAGACTCACGCCGCGCGACTCCGAGAACCGTTTTTTTGTCGCACCATTTGGAAATCCGCTTCGTTTGGAGTGATTGAATTGCTGATTTAACGGTTTCTGTTGTCAAATTAATGGCATTCATTCAGTCCATGTGGTGGTCGAGGAACTGCACCAGCAATGTACAACAAAACGTGGCTCAGAATACGGTAGTTTTTGGTGGCAAATTGCGGCGCGTGTTATTATTGTTGTCATTGCTGCTGCTGCTGCTGCTGTTATTAATGTAGTTATTAAATATGTATTTTACAACTGCCGCCGCCGCATTCAGCAGCCCGCCGAGTGGGTGCAGCCAAGCAGGTTCACAGTTGGGTGTCAAAGTGCAAAAGTTTAGCACAAAGTTCTTGTCATTATTTGTTTGCTTGTTGTTAGTTCATGTAAAGTGAAAGGAAATGCCATTTTTTGGGGTTTTATTCGCTGGCCGCCTTGGAGTCGTAATTAATGACTATTTTTTATATTTTAATTAGTTGTTAATGATTTTGCTGATTGGATGGCGCGGGTGGCCCAAATAAATCAAATGCTAAGCTAAGAATAGAGAGTCAGATGTCAGGGTTGAGCCCAATTGGAAGATAGCTGGTAAGTAAATGGTTAAATCATGACTGCAACTTGAGATTGTGTGGCTAATGGAATGACTTTAATTGAGGTTGCAATTTAGAACTTGTCATTTATATTGCAGATATGTGAATTTTTGTGGTCAAATGTTCTAGAACGTTAAAAAAAAAACGTCGTTCAATTTGGATTATTTTTTATGTAGGACGCAAACTCATTGAAATCCTGTTCTGATCCGAACGTTGTAACTCAAATTCCGCCCTAAATTTTAAGTTGAATTGAGAATAGACCTGATAGTAAGAATTTTTCTAAAATCACTTTCTTAAAAATAGGGCAAAAATTTTGCCTTTCAGTTGAAATTGTAGAGAGATTTCTTCAAATCCGTTGGTAGAGCGAAATAATATTTCTAATCCAAAGAGATGCATCCCTTCATACCTGGAAAATTTTAACTTTATACCATTCAATCAATTTGGTTCTAGAAAAAAAGCACGGTACAAAAGAGCAAGTGCTTCGAATCACAACAGAAATTCCAACTGCCTTAGAAGGCAAATAGTACTTTAGTGCAGTATACCTTGATGTAAGCATTCGGACAGGCTGAAGGCTGACTTGAATGAGGCACATCGACACCAAGAAACTTTAAGCAAACTACACTGACTAATGAACTGCCGCTCTCCACTCAGCTTTGATCTAAAGGTATTGTTGTACAACACTACACCCCTACATATGTGTGGAGAAACACATATTCATCAAGCATCGAAATTATTCACAGAGTACAAAACAAAATCTTAAGAACAATAACCGGGTCTACAAGGACCTCAATATACCATTCGTATGGGACACAACAAAATTATCATCGCATCCTACTCAATTAAGTAGAGCACTTGTACAAGTCAGTAGTCAGACCCGACTAAAGAGGAAAGACCTACCAGGCGACCAATGTAAGGACCATCCAATCTTAAGCCAAAGGATTTGTATAAAATTTATAATTTAAGATTGGAAAACATATTGTAAGTTTCTGTATAAGAAGATTCAATAAATAATAGAAATCAAGCTCAAAAAAAAATTTCAAAATTTTCAAAATTGATTTATATTTAAGGTTTTTTGATCTTTAGTTAAGAAAAAGTTTCGCGACGTCTCTGTTGCTGCTGCTGAAACCTAGAATGTATGGGTGTGTTTTGCTTTTGGTGGGCCACTGTTTGAGAGGATTGTGGTTCCACTTCGCACATCCCACCCACTTCCCACCCAGTTACCATCCACTTCCCAACCGCTTCCCACCCAGCACTTTCCATCCACTTCGCACCCACTTCCCACCCACTTCTCACCCACATACCACCCACTTCCCACCCAGTTACCATCCACTTCCTACCTACTTCCCACCCACTTACCACCCACATCCCAACCGCTTCCCACCCACCACTTTCCATCCACTTCGCACCCACTTCTCACCCACATCCCACCCAGTTACCATCCACTTCCTACCTACTTCCCACCCACATCCCAACCGCTTCCCACCCACCACTTTCCATCCACTTCGCACCCACTTTCCACCCACTTTTTATACCCTTACAAAGGGTATTATAATTTTGCCCAGAAGTTTGCAACGCATAGAAATATTCATTTCCGACCCCATAAACTATATATATTCTTGATCAGGGCGACGAGTTGAGTCGATTGAGCTTTGTCCGTCCGTCTGTCTGTCCGTCTGTTTCTACGCAAAATAGTCTCTCAGTTTTAAAGCTATCGAGCTGAAATTTTCCACAGAGTCTTCTATTTACTGCACGCTGCTAATATGTCGGAACCGACTGGATCGGATGACCATATCTTATAGCTGCCATAGGAACCATCGGTCGAAAAATGGGTCTTAGTGAGAAAAACTTTTTTGTTTTCAATGTTAGCGTTCTTAAATTCGGTCTTTATTAATATTCTATGCTTTCAAACAGATTTGCAGATTTTGGTCAAGATCGGATGACTATATCTTACAGCTGTCATAGGAAGCATCGGTCGGAAAATGGGTCTTAGTGAAAAAAAACTTTTTTGTTTTTATGTAAATCGTTCTTAAGGTCGGTGATTATTAATATTAAACGCTTTCAAACTAATTTGAAAAAGTTGATCGACATCGGGGGACTATATCTTATGGTTGCCATAGGACCGATCGGTCGAAAATGAGTCTTAGTAAAAAATTTTTTTATTATTTTGTTAGCGTCCTTAAACTCACTGATGAGCTATTTTATATGCTTTCAAATAGATTCGCAAAATTGGGTCGAAATCGGATGACTATATCTTAAGGCTGCTCTAGGGCCGATCGGTCGGACATTGAGTCTTAGTGAGAAAAACTTTTTTGTTTTCAATTTTATCGTTCTTAAACTCGGCGTTTGTTAATTTGATATGAAATCAGACGTTTATCTGTCGGAAAATGGGTTTTAGTTACAAATTTTTGATTTTTATGTAAGCGTTCTTAAACTGTGACATTTGCATTTGCAAGGGTATAAAAACTTCGGCACAGACGAAGTTAGCCTGGCCTTCTAGTTTTTTATATTTTTTTTAGCTTTTTTTAGTATTTATTGAATCTTCTCTTAATGACACTAACATTAATTTTTCAAATCTTAATCTAGAAACTATTATACAACCATCCCCTATTGGAGCTAGTTTATGTTCTGCGGCCCTTTAATTCAGTCGCTGGGTTGGTAGGTCTTTTCTTCGGAGGCGAGAATGCGTTGCTTGCAGGTTAAGAGATTGTGCAAGTTCATTAGGGTGGGCTAGAAGCTTTTCAGAATATTTGCGCTTTAGTTGCTGCATTTCAGTTTCGACCAATGGGATCCTCAGGTCGTTGTGAATACACTCGTTGCGAATGTATCATGGCGCTTTAGTGAGTGTTTTAAGAATTCTTGATTGTGATCTTTGAAGGATGGACACTACTCGCACAGGCAGGATGTCTTACCCACTTCTCACCCACATCCCACCCACTGGGAACTAAACTTTCGCCCATGTAACGTTGACCACACAGGGTGGGTAAATTTTCCGGAAAATTGTTACGCAGTTTTTGTTGAATTTTCATATAGATCTTTGAAAATGAGTTTGAACTTGATCGTATGAAAAACAAAAAAGTTTTATACAACAATTTTCTGCGAATTTTCTGACTTTGGGGTTGAGTTTTGCAAAATTTGTAAGTCACGTTTCTATTATTTTGTTAGGTGTAACTTTGAAAATGAGTTTGAAGCTAATCACTGGCAACTAAAGTTTCGCCCAAGCAATCTTGACCGCCCACTTTCCACCCAGTGAGTGAATTTTCCGAAAAATTGGTACGCAGTTCTTGTTGAATTTTTATAAAGATCTTTTAAAATGAGCTTGAACTTGATCGGACGACAAACAAAAAAGTTTCATACCAAAGTTTTTCGCAAATTTTCCACATTTCCCGACAGAATTTTCCAAAATCCGTTCTTAGTACTCACTTTCAGCAGAAGATAAGACCACTGTGAGAAATTCAGCGTCATATCTTTTATGTATATATTCAGCAGTCAGTGAGTCAGTCAGGTTGAACTCTTTTATAAATATATATATTTATATTTTACCTTCAAAAATTTTACTTCATTCACAAAAATTCGTTAAAAAATATTATGTTTACTGTCTGTGTTATTAGAATCGCTTATTGAAACGGAGTTGGGATAAATATTTGAAATATTGTTCGTTTTTACGGCCAAAATGTGTCAATTTGACGTTTTCCTCGCACCAGATACTTTTTATGTTATGTATCAGGACTTTACAATGAAGAGCTAGCATCATGTCATTTGCCATTTAACAACTTGACTTAAGTTTTATTTCATTCTCGAAGTGGAAATATGACAAATTTGCATATGATTTTGATATTATAATGCTCTGACTCAGCTCTATGAAATTATTTGTACCCGGTCAATATGTATATGTTATAGAAAGATAAGTTCTAAAGCAAACTGACTAAAGTTGTTCTTTGAACTGAAAATTTATTCAAGAAAAGGTGGTCCGGTTTGGATCTAGGGTTGTGAGACTAACGATTTAGAAGTTTCGGTTTTGTGTCCGGTTCGATGGACCCAAAAAAACGGAACCAAACCGGTTCTCCGGTTGAATCAAACTTTTTTAATACATTTTTTTTTTGACATTTGTGTTTAACGTGAAATTTTAAAATTTTGACTTAAAGATAAAGATTCAAATAGAAACCATGGATGACGCGCTGCCACTTTTAAGCATGATAGTTCCACTAGGCAATAAGGTCCAGTATATTGGAGAGTTGGTAGTGATTCTAGATGATTCTTAATTTCGTGTTCTGAACACGAATTTGTTATTTTGCCTATTTTGACACTTTTCACACGAATTTTGTGGGGAACCTATACTTTTGATTTGACTTTTTTTTGATATTATCGTAAATTACTATTTCTTAACTTTAAAATAAACTATCCCAAAGATTTGTACGATTTTTTTAAGCGAAGATATAACATTTTGAATACATAGTCTCGATAATAATAAAATAACAAAACAGTCTACTACACAAAAGTATGGCATGCAGAAACAGTACAAACGGCTAGTAATTTGAAAAGAATTTCAATGAAAATTTTCAACAAAACCCATTCCACACAATGGGACAGAAACAATATACACTTGGCTCTCGCTTAACACGGACTCTTTTAGCACGAACTCGGTCTTACACGGTTACAAATTTGCTCCCTTTCCCCTTTTAACACGCTGAAAACCTCGTTCTTACACGATATATCGATATTTTTTTTTGCTGCCAATTAATGCGATTTTGCCTTTGTGCTTGTATCATACGCATGGGGAGCTTGTAGAAAAAGGGAAATCCCACATTTGAGCTGTCAGATGTAAGGTGAAAAAATCTGGAGCTTTGCAGACCCGTAAATAAAAAATCAAAGACTTTGCGGTAAGTAAAAAGGTGGTACAGCTTGATTAAATCAAAAAGTTAATAAATAAAATATAATATATAAATTTCAGCTTTTACAATGGCAGAAAGAAAGAACAGAGCTCCTTTAAAACGAAAAGTCATTTCTATGGAAACAAAAATACAAATTGCAAGAAGCCTTGACTTGAATGAGGCAACAGAGCGCACTATCAAAAAAAAATAAAACTGAAATACGACGTGCAGGAAGGATTGGGTCATCTATATCTACAAAATTTACCAGTAGAGCACTTGCACCAATTTTGGAAAAAATGGAAAGAACACTTAGCATTTGGATTGACGATAGCTACGAAAAAAAGATCCCTTTAAGCCAGCGGATCATTCAGGAAAAGGCACTCAGGATTTATGAAATGCACAAGCAAAATGGAGAGCCAAAAAACGGTTCTCCATTCATTGCATCAAATGATGATGAATCTGCTACCACCTACCCAGGAAAAATTCAGGGGTTCATTGAAGAAGAGGAATTCTTGCTTGACCAAGTTTTCAATGCTGGTGAAACTGGAGTTTGCCTAAAAAAAATGCCAAATCTATCAAAGAATGAAAAAGTAGAGTAGTAGTAGTAAAGATCGTTTCGACGGCATGTCATTTGATGATGTGCATGAGTTGTTTGAAGATGAAGGAATTAATGACGAATCATTGATTGAGATTGCTGTGAATGAACAAACAATTCGAAATCAGATGACAGCAGCTCTGAAGAAACCGATCCGATTAGTTTAACGATAGAAAAGCTCCAAGAAGGATTCGCATATGCTAGCAGCTTGGAATCGTGCTTATTAAATTCAGATCCGGTCATCGAACGACGACTTAAGTTAAAGAGAGAGTGGGAAAAAAAAAACTTTTGACTTGTAAGGAGGGCTATAAAGAAGTTTTAAAAGCCACCAAACAATCGAAAATTACTGATTTTTTTGATAAGGAACCACCAAAAAAGAAAACATGCCATAAATGCCACATTTAAAATTTGATATGAACAGAAACATATGAGCTTCTTACTTTTTAACATTTTTGAGTTTTTAGAAAGGTTAACCTGCTAATTAATTATATGAAGTAACTTTTTTAATGAATGTTATACATATATTTCAGGCATATACAAAGTAACTTTTGGTTTATTTTGAACAAATGTATGAAACTTTAATAGAAACAGACCAAATTTTAATAATTAAAAAATTTTTTTTGTTGCCAATTTTGAATTTTAGGAACGTAACCCCTTTATTTGTACTGAATCCATGTTTCGTTTAACACGATTTTACTTAACACGAAGCTTTCTTGGAACGTAACCCCCGTGTTAAGCGAGGGCCAAGTGTATTGGGTTTTTGTGAGCTCGGATACAATTACTAAAAATGGTTTATTCTTCATTGAAAAAAATCGTAGAATTGTTTGGGATAGTTTATTTCAAAGTTAAGGTAGTAGTTCTTTCCGATAATATCAAAGAAAGTAAACAAAAGTATATGTTCTATGCAAAACGCTTATAAAACAAGAAAGAAAGTCGGTCAAGCCCGACTATAACATACTCTGTACCCTTAACGTCTCAGCTCGCATTTGCTCACAAGTTATACGCGCTCATCTCTAAGTTTCACTCTCTCTCTCTCTCTCTCACTAAGATTGACGTTCAATAGAATGCTGCGGTGGTGGGTGGGGTGGTGCTGGGTGTTTATTGGCCGTTTTTTGCTCATAACTTGAGTATCGTTCATCCGATTTTTGTCATTCCTTCAGCAAATCGATAAATAACTGTAGGAGATATGACGTTTCCAAATTGCGGGGGCGGGAGGGGGCGTGGCAAAAATTGAAAATAAACTTGATCTGCCTGCAAGTATAAGAAATATATGCCCCATACATGTCAAACCTCTATCTCTTACCATCTCTGAGATCTCTTCGTTCATACGGACGGACGGACGGACGGACAGACGGACGGACGGACGGACGGACGGACGGACGGACGGACGGACGGACGGACAGACGGACATGGCTATATCGACTCGGCTGTTGATGCTGATCAAGAATATACATACTTTATAGGGTCGGAAATGATTCCTTCTCCCTGTTACATACTTTTGCACAAACTTAATAGACTCTATGTACCTTCGGTACAGAGTATAAAAAGAGTCAAATGAGTCATGTTTTGAATCTTTAAGCTCAAATTACTAAAAATCGCCACGTGATGGACCCTTTCTGAAGACAGATTCTTGTCCAGCACTCGAAAAATATCTAGAACCGCCACCAACCAATTCAATATACTGCAAAAAGTTTAATTTTGTAGCCTTGTAATCTTCATTATTCGAGCTTAAATATTGCACAGAGTCTTCTTCGGGAACCAACCGGCTTGGATGACTATATCTTTTAGCTGCCATAGAAACCATCAGTCGGAAAATGGTTCTTAGTGAGAAGAACATTGTTTTTTTTTTAAATTTTTCGTTCTTAAACTCGGTGTTTATTAATTTTATATGCTTTCAAACAGATTCACAAAATTTGATCGATATCGAATGACAATAGTACGAAAGTAAGAAAAATGTTCCATTTCAGTGTCAGCTTAGCCATTTCATTTTCAATAAAAGTGTGGTATGTGTTCTTCCAATTTCTTTTATGAATTCTGTTTTCTCAATTTTATGTCTCTCAAATAAGTCTTTCGTAATTAAACTTTTTCTTGCTATCCTTTCGATCCTATCATCAGAAGACTAATGTTCCCAAACTCTGGGACCCAATATATTGATGGCTAAATTTTTTTTCTAAATGTTTTGGTTTATTTTGTGGTTAATCGAAGAAAATAATTCACAAAATCAAACAGAGTGGGGGCCACCAATGACCCATACTCCCACTTGGGTTTGAAAGTGGGCGCCAAAAAATAAAATGGAAACAAATCGAAGTTGAGGCCAAATCGAACATGTAGGCTAGACAAAATGCTTGTTGTTGATTTTCAAATGTGATTTAGAAAAAAACAAATCTCCCTCCTTCCATTAACTAGTTGCCATTCGCCGCTGCCAAATGTTGCGTGAATTGCGTAGCCACTGCGTTTTCAATAAAAACATAAAAATTTGTCACAATTTTGTGTCAGCCATCGAGAGTCATAAATTAATGCTTTTTAACATTATCGCTTCGGCGATTTCCTTGCCAATTAGTCAAAGCTTTTGGGTTTTTGGTGGGGCGTTAAGCGGGAGCTTACCCTATAGAAGGAAAATCCAGCCAGATGGGCAACGCGATATGATAAGGTGAGCGAGCGAGCGAGTGAGCGGGCGGCTTAGAGCCTAAGCCAGCGACCTGCCAATATTTATGATTGATTTTGATTTTGAAAGCCATGCCAAAATGTGCAAACGCATTCGGAATACGAATACCGTGTCTGGATATCGTTTTCTCTACATTTTATTGCCATGGCCAGGCCATAATCTAAATGCTCATATCAAAAACGCATGGATATGGATGGTGGCTGGCGCATGGCGCGATGGCGCGATGGCATTGGCACACGCAAACTCCAAAAAGAAGTAGGAAGTTGTGCCTGATTTCTGACATGGCGGCGGCGGTAACTCAATATTAACCACTTACACGTTAATTTAGGCACAAATTGAATTAATAAACCATGTTGAACATTGTGTGCGGTCGGTCTCCTTGCCTTCCCCAAAAAAAAATGTACTACTCCTTTTCATATTTCATTAATTTATGCACCGAGCGCGGCTCAATGAACCATGAAAACAAGCCAAAGCTCTGGCCAACAAAAATTTGAATTTACAAGCACGTAACCTGTGGTGCCCCTGTCCGGCTGTTGACGTGATTGGTTTCGAGTTTGGTTCCTTTCTAGAACAAAAAAAAAAATACAAAAAGAGTTTCTTTCTTGCATGTTGGTGCACCCCATAAAAATAACTGCAAAAGGACCCCCTTGAGTTGAAGTGTTGTTAAGTAACCTGCGGCAAGTGCACACTTACCAAACTGACTACGTAAATACGACTTTCATTTACACCTTAAACAGGCAGCATTTACCTCAAGGGATGCTCTGGCTTTTTTTTGATGTAGCCGATTACATCTGGCTGGGAATATTTCCCACAGCAGAACAAAAATACTGTAAAGATTTACACAAAACTGCCGTTGGATAAAAAAAAAATTGAGAAAATGTTGACGACTTTTAAAACAACTTGGTGGCAAAGTCTCTGAAAAATGTAAATTGACAAGTGCAAATTCGAGGAATCGTTGCTGCAGACACTCCCGCCTTTTCACATGAACGTCAGCGGAAGGATTCCAGATGAGCGAAGCATATTCAATCCTAGAACGCACTAAGGCAGAGTACAGGCTTAGCCGTGTATAAGGATCATTAAAATGTTTAGAATTGCGCATTACAAAGCCGAGCATTGAATAAGCTTTGGGGAGCATATAATTAAGATGCCCAGAAAACTGAAATTTAGAGTCAAACACCATCCCTAAATCCAAGGCTTCATATTGACGACTCAAAGCGTGATGAGCAATGGAATACGAGGTTAGAATCGGCAGCTCACGTTTTCCAAACTTTGAAAAGTTAAGAGGCATTAATTTCCGGGAGCAACAGTCGGCAACAGGATTCAGATCACATTGAAGGGCTTCAGAATCTCTAAGGCTTTTATCTAAAAGGCTTTTATCTAAAAATTTTTATAACACCGTTTCACCGTTGCGTAAATAGCAACGGACCCAGTACACTCCCTTAAGGGAGGCCAGATGTTGCTACGTAGGGACTAGAACATTTTCCATTAATGAGGACTTGATACGATCGGCCATCAAGATAAGATTTAATCCAATTGAGGATGAAAGAATGAAAGCCAAGCTTAGAGAGCTTAGATAGAAGGGCATTATGACAAACTTTGTCAAATGCTTTAGAGAAATGTGTGTAGATTGCATCGACTTGACAACTATTTTCAAATGCAGAAATGCAAATATTGCTAAATATTGTTAGATTCGTAACCGTAGAACGGCCAGGAAAAAAACCATGCTGATTGGGATCTATGTAAGATTTTATAAGAAAATTAAAATGCTTTGAGACTATACGTTCAAAGAGCTTAGATATATTGCTAGGCTTTGCAATTGGCTTATAACACTAGTTTATAGCCAAAAAGACCCATTTCTACTGAAACTATTTTTAAGTGTAGTTTGGATTGGTGATCTCAAAAATCGATTTCAAAAATTTGTTCATGACATCGTTTTTTAAATATGAATTTTTTTCCTACATTTTCCTTACATTTTAAGTCATATCTCACTTTATAATAGTCAGATAGAGCCAAGCAAGATATGAATCGAAAGGCAATTGAATTGTCAATAATCGCACAAAGAACTATTTTCAAATCGGTTAAGCAGTTTAAATTTCGTTTCCAAACGCATAGGAAAAATATTAAAAAATTCAAAAAAAAACTATTTATATTTTTTCTACTTAAGTAGAGCAATTCTTCGAAGAAAATAAGATATCGATGAACAAAATCTATAAATAAATACAGGAGCTGAGCAATTGAGTTCTGAAAAAGTGGTGTTTTTGAGATTTATTAAAAATAAATTTTCATTTGCTTCGACTTTTGTTTTGTTCTGAAATTTTTTTTCTGATCTGCCTATTCGCTCACTTCTAATATTGACCAAAAGACAAAGAAAATAGAAAAAAAAATTTTCTAAGCACTGAAAATACTCAAAATTGACTGTTAGTTCCTTCACTTAAATTGATCTAGCTACAATATTTATTCAGACTTTCTTCAAGGTATTGACCTTATTATCGTTGCAGAAGTGCGATTCTTAAGTCAAAAGAATAAAAATAATTTTTTTGGATTTTTTAATATTTTTCCTTGGCGATTAAAAGAAATTTCTTACATTTTCGAGCAAAAAAATCGATTTTTTTGAAGTATTTTTGGTCATTGTAATCAAACTTCTGACTCGATTTGAAAACAATTTTCTACGTTATTATTGACAATTTAATGACCTTTCGATTCATATCTTGCTTGACACCATCTGACCATTATGAATTGAGATATGGCATAAAATGTAAGTGCACCTAACGAAAATTTGAAAAAAATTCATATTTAAAAAACGGAGCCTTGAAAAAATTTTTTGAAATTGATTTTTGAGATCACCAATGCAAACTACACTTAAAACAAGTTTCAGTAGAAATGGGTCAAAAAAAATTTTTGCCCAAGTGCAAGGGATTTAGAAAACATCATAGTGAGAGGCTCACAGAGCTCGCCAATGCAATTCTTGAGAAGAATGAGTCATCAAAGTCATTGATTGCTTCCAAAATGTCATCTTTCGATATGGGAATGATGCCGAAATTAAGAACCGATGGAATGGAATCAAGAGTAAATTGGTGATCCCAGACACTCTTTGGCTCAAAATTGGCGCTAAAAAAGGCAGCAAACATATTCACTATTCCATCATACGTATTTGATGACAGTAAACTAAAGCTCATACTCGATGGAATGGAAGATGTACACCTTTTGTCTTTGGATTAGCTTTTAATCGACTATCGACGTTCAATATATACTGCATGTATAAAAACTTATTTAAAAACTCGAAACTATAAGTAAAGCTTTTGTAAAACTTATTACGAAGATTTTTCAATTTTAATAACACTTTTGTGTACCAAGGAAGTTTGTACGAGCCATGCTGCTTTTTCTGAGAATTTTCATGCGAGAGGACCGACGACCAGTTAACATTTGAAATGCAGCTTTTAATAGAACTAAGACTTATCGTATCAAGGTGAAATTCAAAATTAGAAGAATGTTGTACAGAGAACGTGATCACGTTATAATCGATTATTAATTAAAAAAGAGTTGTGATGCATATCACAAGTGGCAATTGGGAAAATCACATTTCATAAAGGAGGCATTAAAATCGAAACTAACGAATACTAAATCTAAAATTTTATACAAAGCGTTAAAAACACTGTTGATCTGGGTAAGGCCCATACTAAAAAGATCATCAAGAAGTAGAATGTCATGTGGCTGGTGAACATTACTCCTTCCGAAGCCTCCATAGCCGAAGAATTAGGATCTTGAGCCCACGCAATTGAGCCCAGGTTGAAGTCTCCCATAACGCAAAGGTGTTGATGATTCTCCAGATGCTTATAAACATTTAATATGTTCAGCAAATGTGCTTTATAAAGGTCATAGTCACGATTAGGAGGTATATAGGAAGCACATATGTAGACTTGACCCAAGGTGCCCACTACCCCAGAACCGCAATTTGGCCCAAAAGAGTGTTATTATTATTAAGTTGAACGAATTTGCAATGGAGGGAACGCCTAATAGCCACCAATACTCCACCTCCTCTTGTTCGCTCCGTTCTTAAGGCGTCCCTATTTTTGCGAAATACTTGGTAAAGCTTGGTGTCGAAATATTACTCATCATAAAAATTTGAGTTAAGCCAGGTTTCAACTAAAATTAGTATGTCAAAGTCACAATGCGAAGTCGCCAAATGCACCAAATCCGATTCTGTTCGCATGCTAGAAATATTTTGGAAATAAATTCTAAGTGAACCACTATTGACCAATGTTGGAGCAACGCTCGAATGGTATAACAGGCGGCGATGGATGCTAAGATGTTAGCAGTATCAGATGAGGCCAATTGCGGCTTACGGTGTACTTTTTAATCCCGATTTGTTCACACCAAGCTGGGCATTGATTTAACCTACCTAGACTTATTATCCCAGTTTCGGTTGACCCATTCTTCCGGCTTTTTCCAAAGTCTTTTTCCAATTCATTGATCATGCTGAAAATTCAGCGCTTTCGGTGGAATGGTGGTTAAAAGTACAAAGTAAAACTTTGCATATTTTGAAATTTCTATTCCCAATTTACTACCGATCCTTGTTTTGTTCATGGCAAAAATTTTCAAAACAAAAAGCTTAAGGTATCCCTACTCCATCACAACAATGCCCTGAACTCGTGCCGTATTTTTGCAAGTGCTCTCCTTCCGCAAAGCCTTACAACACAAAAATTCCCCAAAATATATAAAAAAAAAAATTGCATATGATTTATTGTCATTTTGAGTTCAAGAATTTGCGAAAAAAAAGCCAAAGGTAATAAATTTTATTATTGTTGTTGCTGATTTTCAGTTTTATTTTATTTCATTTTCAAAGAAAGCAAAAAAAAAAACCTTCTCTGTCGGCTTGTGCCCAAAAAAAAAAAAACTTTATTTCATTCGCTCGTGGCCGGGGTCAAGGGTTAAAATGTGGGAGTCACGATTCTCTTCTCTTCTCTGAACCTCTCCGCATCAAATGAAGTTACCAAAAAAAAAAAACTAAATCCAAATCAAGTCCCGTTGTCTACGTCTTCATGTATAGAATTAAGGTGACCTGCCTACAATTTTCAACTCTTTTGAGGTTTATCAATAAATTATTGAGCCATTATTGTTATTACAATTTCTTTATAATGTGGCCAGCGTGCAGCTAAAGCAAAGTATTTTTTTTTCGGTTGGTTGCAGTTAGCATAGTTTGGAATAGACAGAGGGTACACAGTGGGTATGCGAGGCTTATGATGGCATCAACATTGAAAGAAGCATTTCACGATCAAAACTAACATTATTTCCATGATTTAAGAAGTAACTCCTAAAGCGGGGCCGAACAGTGGCCGAAGTCACTCGAGTTTTTCACACAGACGCGAGCTCAACTTATGAACGTGTGAATCAGTGAGCAAAGAAAATCAAGTAAATTGGCTGTAGGATTTCGTGCTTACCCACACAAGACATTTTTTGTGCTCTCCATTTGGAGGCCCTGACATGAATGGCATTTAGTCCATGAAAAGAGAAGGATAGGACTTTTTCAAACTCGAATATATTTTATCTAATCATAAAAGAATATGCTTTATTTTACACAGCCTTTTACGTTGGAACACTACTTCAAAAAGTTCCGAACAAGCTTCTTAAATCTATTCATACACATATAAAAGTAAATAAATGTTTGTATTATATGTACACACCTGATCATATTAATAGGTACACACCGGAATTTTTTAATTATAGATGGTTTTTTCGTACTTTTAGTGTTGACAACTTTTTAATTTTTGGTTTTTTGTAGTTGTCAATGTCTGGCCACACTGTGACAAAGAGTTGAAAGAGGGGCTGCCCCTTATATCAAAGCTTTTCTATAAATTGCGAGTCCACCACACATTTCGCCTGATCAAAATAATAGGTACAGTCTCCGTTTCTCACAAGTATCAAGTGAATAATTTTGTAATCAGTGATCTTTTGGTAACTAAAGGTAAATTAAGTATAGCTCCTGTCAATACAGAGAATTAAATAATTATTTTTTTCAGTAGTGGCCAAAAATAGAGGTTAATACACTGGATACTAAGTTAGGAAATACTAATTTACCTAAAAAAAGAACACAAAATGGAAACTAAAATTTTTTTTTTTACCAACACATGAAGTGTACCTATTATTATGATCACACTGAAAACGTATCTGAAACACAAAATGATCTCTTTTATGTTATATTATTATTCTATGTTACAATTAAGTTTATTTTATTAAAAACAAATAGTTTAAGAACCAATGAGAACAAATTTTAAGTTTGAAACAATGAATAAAACTGTTTTCTGTTACCTTAAAGTCAGAGTTGATGTGTGTACCTATTAATATGATCAGGTGTGTATGTTTGTTTTAAGCAGAACTCCCAAAAAGAGGCCCCTTTTTACAGACTGTCAGAAATAAAACAGTCAGTGGAAGGATAATCTCTTCTCAACGTGCTCTTTGTACAATCAACGAGCTCTAGCCAGAATCTCCCGAAAGTGTCTTTTGCGTATGTAAGTGTATTGCGCGTGAACCTCAATAGAAAGATAGATAGATAGATAGATAGATGATGTTTATTTTCATTTGATAATTTTCATAGCTTACAGCTTTACATTGATTAACTAATAATAAACTATTACATTGATTAACTATCGCTACTGCTATTGCTATCGCTATCGCTATCGCTATCGCTATCGCTATCGCTATCGCTATCGCTATCGCTATCGCTATCGCTATCGCTATCGCTATCGCTATCGCTATCGCTATCGCTATCGCTATCGCTATCGCTATCGCTATCGCTATCGCTATCGCTATCGCTATTGCTATCGCAATCGCTATCGCGATTGTTATCGTTACCGCCCCATTTCATTTCGGGAATTTTCACATTTCCGACAATGGAAAATCACATTTCAAACTATTTCGTATTCTATCCTTACAAACCGAGTTTCAACTCAATCGGATGAAAAATAATTTTTTACAAGCAGAATTTTCAGGCCATTTTCCTCCTGGGCGGATTTTCCTAAATAGGGAAAACAGGTGTCGAATTATTTCGCGTACTATGCTTACAAACCAAATTTCAAGTCTCATACAAACTCTTCCGACGCTTTTCCGACTTTTCCGGTTGAAACCCCGTCTTAGTACGCACTTTCACCACTAATGGAAACTCCTGTCCAAATTTCGCTAAACATACACGTTTTGATATATCGCCAACGAAATTCCCGCAGTATTGCACATCGTCCTACAAAATGCTGCATATCCTCCTGTTCGTACATATTGCATAGTGAGAATAAACCATAACAGATCTCCCCTGGCCTTCATTATCCAAATTATATCGCTTGCTTGAAAGACTTGCAGTATGTGGGCCCTATTGTATAATTAAGATCTTTAAATACTCTTGATCCACTTACTGACGCCTTGTTCATGGGTTGCATGTGGTTGTCTGCTTTTGAGACGCTTAGGAACCGAACATTGTGGTCAATCCAATCTGCATGCGAGTGGTGTTCTCCGAGTGATATGCCATGATACGCGAACAGTTCTCTAACCCTCGCAAACCACCCCAAATTATTTCGCATTATTTTCTCAGCAAGGATATGTGGGAGTCTAGAATCTTCATACTCATAGGTATTTGATAGGTACTTGAGATGAAATGTTAGACTATAGATGTGTCCATCTTCTAGGCCTGCGTCAATTCTTAATATGTAGTTGGGTGTGCTATTTGGTAGCTAGAGTATCCTCTTTAAAAAACAACGCTGCAGTTGGTCTGCCTCTTCCTTTTTTTCTCCACCCCAGACTTGAGCTCCATAGCACTGTACCGTTCTGCTGACGGAGTTAAAGATTTTTCATTTAGATGCTAGGTTTACTGTTCCTTTGTTGATGAAATTCGCCGACACAGAGTTCACAGTTGTGAGCCTTAATAAACTGTGCGCCTTGAATGCGATAAAATGTCTAACGTAGCAACAACAACCAAAAAGACACTTGACTCGTTTTGCACAGTTGCTTATGCTCAGCTGCTGAGGGAGTCTGTTAAACTTGTCCCTGCCATTGCGGTGAGCAGACAGCATAGAAAAAATTGGTAGACCATATTTTACAAACTCTGGCTTAAGGCTTTTATAGGATTAACAATATTTCAAAATCGTAATTTCCTGGTTTTTCGTCGCAGGGATAAGCTGTAATAGAACAGACTATAATTAAAAAACGAATTCTCAAAATTCAATCCCCGATCTGTACCCTCTGGGGCTCAAATCAAACCAGCGAGGATTTATGTATTAACTTCACAATAGTTACACAGGCCAACAAAATGACCACTTTTGTGAGGTCCAGCCTTCTTTGTATTAAATTCTGTGCCAGTTTTGTGTACTGTTTCACTGCTTTCGCTTTTTGTCTTGTTTTCAAGATATCGCGGAAAATCCATTTTTCAGTATTTTTGGTTTCAAAAAAAAAAAGGAGTAAAAATATGTGTATTTATGACTTTTATGCGACAGTATACATTTTAATGCAGCCTAAAAAAATCCTAGGAGCAGCATCAGCAAACCCAAAAGCGTCGAAATAGGCCATTGTAGAGTAATTTTCATCAAATTATGGCAAATTTTTCAAACTTAATACTCGTGTATAAGCCATTGCGGAAGTTGGATTTTAATTACAACCACTTAAGCATGTAGCCTAAGGGCTCTTCTATTTTCACAAATTTTGATGCATTTAAATCAGCTGGATGGACAAAGTTACAGCCGGTTAGTCCCGCAAAAATGAATTAAAATTTATGGCAGGACAACTAGATTGATACATAAAATGTGTTTAGGAAATTTTAAAAGACTACGTGATATAACATTGACCTTATATTAATTGTGAAGCAAATGTACAATAACATTCAGGCAGTACTAGATTCAAACAATTTCCCCCAAATTCATATTTGGTTAATATCAAACAACCTTGCGAGAATGACATCAAAATTTTATGAGTTGGGCTACGAATGGGTCAAATGAGTTCCGCCCTCATCCTAATCTCCAGACTAAGATCTTTGTGACTATTATAGGAAAGAGTTTTCAGTGGAGAGTCTATCTGTGAGGAAAGTTACCATTCTTATATCTTGGGTTTTCTTTGAAAATGAGTCAAATTTAGCATATCCGACACAGAGGGAAAAACTCGAGAACATTGGATTCAAGATGAGCACAAACGATGTCAAAAACATTGTAAGAACTGGCTTTCTCATTTGTGCACTGAGAAAAGAACATCAATCTAAAAAACCAAGATAGGAAATCTTTTTTCAAGAAGCATGAAATCTGAAAAAAAAAGATTGAAATACAATGAAATGAGATTAAAAATCCCTTAAACAAGATTTATCATCTCTCAACTTTATAATTCTAATACAGTTTTCTGTAAAGCTTCAGCTATCAAATCTTACGCTAAGTAGTCTCAGAAAAAGGGAAAACTATATAGATTTCGGCCAATGCTTTACTTACTTGCTTATGCAGAAATTTATTTGAAGAATTTTGTGAAAACACCACAAAAAGAACAAAAATTGATATTTCGAAGTTTGAACTCACGACCTCACCGTTCTAAGGCAAAGTCTAAGCATTTGCACCATCGAGCTCTTTGCATGCTGAAAGCTTTTACTGTGATTGATGGCATCTTTTTTCAAGATGGTTGACTTTCGATTTAAATTTAGAATATAATCTTGAGTTAAGATTATTTCATTTCTGTTGACTTTTGACACGGTTTCGTCTCGGTTGCTCAATTCCACTTCCACAAAAGTTTTTCTGGTAAAAGTAAACCGAAACACTATTGCGTTTTCAAACGTTTTGCATTTGGTGAGTGAAATTAAAAGTAAATAATTAGTGAGTTTAGCTGGCTCTAGGTCCGGAAAAAGTTGCGTTTGTTCTCACCTGTAAACAACTTATGCATTGTACCAACAAAAGAGCTGGATTCCTATACAGAACAGTTTCATCGTTCTCCCAAACGACCCTTCAGTAGGCTTTTCGCTTAAGAAAGCATGATTGCCAACTGCATCTAATTACAATCATTGCTTAGATGAGTTGGGAACTGCTAAAAGCAATGAAAGCAAAAATAGACAAGCAATGAGTGCTTTCAACTTTTTAGTGGTTATGCTTAAGCTTTGAGGCTAAACTTTCTAAGTGCAAAAAATTGAAACTTTTGAGCGAGCTTGGAAGTGTGTTGTTTCTTGAAACTTTTGTTAGTTTCGTTTACAAAACAAGAGAGCGTGCCGTCTTTTATATAGATTTTTAATTTATTTGGCAACCTTTTTAATGTTTAATTAGTGAATTTAGCTGGCTCTAGGTCCGAAAAAGTTGCGTTTGTTCGCAACTGTAAGCAACTTATGCATTGTAAATAGCAAATTTGGCATTTGGAAGTATATAAGTTACCCATAAAATGAAAATAAATCATAATTCTTTGGTCAATTTGGGATGATTTGATATTCTAAAAGATTACAGATGGGCTTTGTTTTGTTTTTAAGTGATAACTTTTACGAACACTTTCGATTTCTTTGTGTTCTGAATTCCCCATGGGCATTTATCAATCGATAGTCGTCTATCGTTGGTCAAAGGGGCGTCAGTTCCATTCAAAAGTGATGATTTCGTACAAAATTGAGTTGATTTCGCTTGTGACCAATATATTTTTAATTATCGATTTTGATATTTGGGAAATTATGGAGCACAATTCAGAGTAACAACCTAACTGAGTTAAAGTCTTTAAATAAAAAAGGATGGGTCTAGTGGGACGCCTAGTATGGCCTTCCCTCTTCCCCTCCTCTTCCACCCGGTTCCACACCCCTCTTCCACTGTTTCTCCACTGTTTACCTAATGTTTACACACTGTTAACCCACTGTTAACTTACTGTTAACCCATTCTTAGCTTACTGTTAACCCACTGTTAACTTACAATTAACCCACTGTTAACACAATGTTAACACAATGTTTACACACTGTTAACTCGCTGTTAACATACTGTTAACCCACTGTTAACACAAAGTTTACAATGTTTTTCTAGTTTTACTCCCCCCAGTCGAAAGTCCGTAAAAGAGCTTCGCTCTAAAAACTTTTGCGGAAAGCTAGATTTCTGGGTGTGTGTCTATTCCCAGGGTATCACTCAAGTCGTCTCCCCTCCCTTGCAGCACTGCTGTTGGTAGTTGTTTGACCATTAGCGTGTACTTGTAACTAAAGGCCGCCAATGGGGTTGAGGTCTTCTGGCTTCGTCTTGTGTCTGGGGTCTTTCAGGGGTCTACATGCCTCATCATGTGCACAATGGAGAGCAGGTCGTCGTCGTCGTCGTCGGTCGGTCGGTCGATCGGTGGTCGTTTGAAGCTGCTGTTGCTGCTGCTGCTGCCTGGGCAGGTTCATGACAAATGCATTAAAAGTTGAAGAGAATCAGTGAAAAAAAAAAAAACCGTTTCCCTGTCCAAAATGCAACTAGGCGGCGTTTTTTTTCGCCTTATTGTTATTTTATGAATATGGTAAGATAATTTAATGAGTTTTAATTGAGTTGGCGCAGATGAAAATTTGTAATGAGTTTAATTGACAGAAAATGAGGTGAAAGCGTTGGCCTGGAATGTGTGGGCTCTTAAGCAATGAATTTGTTGGCCCTTGTGTTGTGTTATTTCAGGAGCTGTCAGTTGCCGTTGCTGCCAGCTGATAACAGGCACGCGCCTTCATTCCACGGGAAAGAACCGAAACAAATCAACGAATTGGCACAACCTCGTAACTCAGGCCAATGAATCATGCAACAGGTTGTGGCGGGGAGCTGGGCAGGGGCAGGGACAGGACAGACGCAATCACAACACTGGCAAGTTGACCATTGATCTTTCACACAAGAAGAACTCAAAGCCCGTGGCAGACCCAGGGTACAACAACGTGTGGGCCTTAATAATCAACCAAAAACATGTTGTTGGCTTTTGACATTTTTTTTTTGTTTTTTTTTTTTTGAGTTTCGTTTTTTGCATGTTAACATTTTATTAGTCATAACAACCCAACAGGAACAACAAAGGAGAACTGGACCTGACAGTGAAACAAATCTGAATCTGGTGCAACAAACTGGAGACAGAGATGAAGACGAAGACCTGCCGCAGGCCCAAATGATTTAATGCTTTTCGCTTTGTTAGAATCTTTGTTTTATGATAGGGAAAAAATAAAGGATCGTGGGTTCAGCTGAGAAAATCGATTTAGATGGGGGTAATTATGAGCAGGCCAAAATGTGGCTCAGTCATGTGACAGGTACAAATGGCTTGGCTGGGTTTTCTCCTCCTCCAACACTCACACACACACTCAACCCACATCTCGATCTCGACCCTCGATTGTCGTGGCCTGTTATGATATTTTAATAAGATTCAACATTTGGGCCATTTGTTGGTTTATTGGCAGTTTAAACTAGGCAAATATGCCAGGCACAGTTAGTTACCATATCCACGACCAGACTATATATAATAATAGTTGTTGCTGTTGCTGTTGTTGCTATTCGAGTGAGATATTTAGATTAACAGGTTGTTTTCATTACAATTCGTGCTTTTTAACAAGCAAAACGTGCACTTTCTCCGCACGCAGAGCCAATAATTTTGTTCAGTCTTTGGACCAGTTGGTGGCTTCTTTTTGCCATTTTGGCCATGAATGCGACGAGGAACAATAGGCACATTGGCCAGGCTGCAAGGCATCTGCCTTAGCATTTACATTAACATTGACTTTACACGATTTTTCTGGTAGCTTCATATTTTTATTGTTGTTGTTTGTTGCCGGTGGTGGTGGTGCATTGCGAATAAAGAATGTTTTTGAGTGGGGATCGTGTCTGTGTCCTTAAACCCTGACTGGGGTTGACTTGCATAACGCATCTTTTTCACTCGGATTTGAGGATTAATTTGAGGGTAATTTGAATATGGGAAGAGATTTGTTAGATGTTCGAATTTTGGTAAATTTAGAATCGAATTTCAAGACAAGTTTAGATTTGGTTACGTAGGACGAGCCTCAGGGCCAAATCGTTCGTGGTTTTTGAAACCATTCAGAGGTTGTAAAAGCAAAAACTTGGTACTTGAATCATTTGCAAACGTTGTCAATAGTACGGAATGTATAAAAATATTATTATTTTAGGTATGTTTTTTTCAATTTCGAAATACTTGACTTAAGACTTTCAAAAGAATCTTATGGCCCCAAAAAAAAGTAAGTGCCCGACCTAGGAGAAAATCTCAAAAAGCTTGATACGTTTGTTAAATGCTTCGAGTACCAGCTGCAGACGTTCGCAATGATTTACCGCTGTTCTTATTGATTCTTGTGCTTTACCGTATTGCAAAATGTACTGCTCCTAGTCAGCTCTGTCACTATATTGCAAATGCTCTAATATTGGTGCTACTTATTTAGAATCGCCAATGATTGGCATAATAAAAAACGAAAATGCCAAGCGAACTTCGTCTGTGATGAAGTCTTCATACCCTTGCAAATGCTGTTTATGAAATGTCAGAGTTTAAGAACGCTTACATAAAAATCTAAAATTTTTGTAACTAAAACCCATTTTCCGACAGATAAACATCTGATTTCAACCAAATTTTACAAATCTTTTTAAAAACATATCAAATTAACTATCGTTGAGTTTAAGAAAGATAGAATTTAAAACAAAAAAGGTTTTCCCACTAAGACTCAATTTCCGACCGATCGGTTCTATGGCAGCCTTAAGATATAAACACCTGATCATATTAATAGGTACACACCGGAATTTTTTAATTATAGATGGTTTTTTCGTACTTTTAGTGTTGACAACTTTTAAATTTTTGGTTTTTTGTTGTTGTCAATGTCTGGCCACACTGTGACAAAGAGTTGAAAGAGGGGCTGCCCCGTATATCAAAGCTTTTCTATAAATTGCGAGTCCACCACACATTTCGCCTGATCATAATAATAGGTACAGTCTCCGTTTCTCACAAGTATCAAGTGAATAATTTTGTAATCAGTGATCTTTTGGTCAATACAGAGAATTAAATAATTATTTTGTTTTAGAAAAAATGGGTCGAAATTCTTATTGTACTAAAGAAGAAGCTCGATTGGTTCTTAGTCTGAGAAAAGAAGGCAAATCTTTACGAGCCATCGCCAAATTAATGAACAGGTCTCATAATTTTGTTAAAAATGCATTAAAAAGAAAACCAAGACAGGAAACCCGTGGAAGGCCACAAAAAACAACAGAAACCCTTGACCACTACATAGTAACTTTGAGCAAAAAGGACCCATTTAAGTCATCGAAGGCTATTGCAGCCGAAATTGGGAATTCAGTTAGTGCTCCAACTATCCGAAGACGACTACAAGATGCCAACCTACCAAGAAGAATTGTCAGAAAAGTCCCACTTAGGCAAACTTTTCCAAGGGACCACAAAGACTGGGTAGGATGCACCGGGGAGAAAAAATGGAGATACATATTATGGAGAGATGAAACCAAGATTAATTTCTTTGGGAATGACTGTGAAAGGAATGTTCGACGCCCTAATGGAAAGGAATTCCATTCCAAAGAAAACAGTCAAACATGGAGGTGGCAATATATAATGGTATGGGGTTGCTTCTCCTGGTACGGCGTAGGTCCAATTTATCAGACTACGAACAAAATGAATGCTGAAGAGTACAAATCCATATTGGAAACAGTTATGTTACCGTATGCTGAGGAAAATATGCCATTACGTTGGGTATTTCAGCAAGATAATGATCCTAAACACACATCAAGGCTGTTATCTAAATTTTTCGAGGACCATAAAGTTGACGTTCTGAAGTGGCCAAGCCAATCCCCCGACCTTGACCCCATTGAAAACTTGTGGGGAGACTTAAAAAAGAAATTGGCAAAGCATTCATTTTCAAATAAACAAAAATTATGGGAAGGTGTCCAAAAACTGTGTAATGAGACACCAGTAGAGACCTGCCAGGCTCTTATTAAAAGTATGCCAAAAAGAATAGCAATAGTGGCCAAAAATAGAGCTGGATACACTGGATACTAAGTTAGGAAATACTAATTTACCTAAAAAAAGAACACAAAATGGAAATAAAATTTTTTTTTCTTACCAACACATGAAGTGTACCTATTATTATGATCACACTGAAAACGTATCTGAAACACAAAATGATCTCTTTTATGTTATATTATTATTCTATGTTACAATTAAGTTTATTTTATTAAAAACAAATAGTTTAAGAACCAATGAGAACAAATTTTAAGTTTGAAACAATGAATAAAACTGTTTTCAGTTCCCTTAAAGTCAGAGTTGATGTGTGTACCTATTAATATGATCAGGTGTATAGTCATCCGATTTCGACCAAATTTTATGAATATATTTGAAAGCATATAGAATTAGTAATCAGTGAGTTTAAGGACGCTTACATAAAAAACAAAAAAAATTTCTTACTAAGAACCATTTTCGACCGATCGGTCCTATGGCAACCATAAGATATAGTCACCCGATGTCGATCCACTTTTTCAAAATAGTTTGAAAGCGTTTAATATTAAGAATCGCCGACCTTAAAAAAGATTTACTTGAAAACAAAAAAGTTTTTTTCCCTAAGACCCATTTTCCGACCGATGGTTCGTATGACAGCTATAAGATATAGTCATCCGATTTTGATTAAAGTTTGCAAATCTGTTTGAGAGCATATAATATTAATAATGGACGAGTTTGAGGACGCTAGCATTGAAAACAAAAAAGTTTTTTTCACTAAGACCTATTTTCCGACCGATCGGTCCTATGGCAGCTATAAGATATAGTCATCCGATTTTGATCAAAGTTTGCAAATCTGTTTGAGAGCATATAATATTAATAATGGACGAGTTTGAGGACGCTAACGTTGAAAACAAAAAAGTTTTTCTCAGTAAAACCCATTTTCCGACCGATCGGTCCTATGGCAGCTGTTAGATATAGTCATCCGATTTTGATCAAAGTTTGCAAATCTGTTTGAAAGCATTTAATATTAATAATGGACGAGTTTGAGGACACTAGCATTGAAAACAAAAAAGTTTTTTCACTAAGACCCATTTTCCGACCGTCAGTCATCCGACTTTGACCAAACTCTCCAAAATTGCGTAAAAACGGATAATATTAACAACTAGAAAGTAAAAATACGATACCATGGAAAACAAAAAAGTTTTTCTTACTGGAACTACATTTTCGACCTCTAGTTCCTTTGGCAGCTATATGCTATAGTCATCCGATTTGGATCATACTTGGCAGAATTGTGTGGTAGCATATAAAATTAAAGAGTAACAAGTTTGGCAGCGATAGCATTGAAAAATAACAAAAAAGTTTTTCCTACTAAGACTTTTGTTCAGACTTATCTTTTGTATGGCAGCTATACTATATAGTTGTCCGATTTTCAAAAAACTTGGTGGAATTATGTGAAAGCATAGAAAACTTAGAAATACAAGGTTTTGGCACGTTTGCGTTGAAGAAAAAAAAGTTTTTCTCACTAAAACTACTTTTTCGACCGATGGTTCCTATGGCAGCTATATGCTATAGTCATCCGATCCGGCCGATTCCGACAAATGTGCAGCGTATTTGTACAAAAAGGCTTCGTGCAAAGTTTGGTTAAGATAGATTTCAATCTGACGGAGGAGATAGCATAGAAACAGACGGACGGACAGACTGACATGGCTATATCAACTCAGCTCGTCATGCTGATCAATTATATATATACTTTATATGGTCTGAGATGCTTCCTTCTATGCGTTACAAACATCTGGACGATTTTAATATACCCTCTACAAGGGTATAAAAAGGGATTACATTTATCCCGGGATAATCTTAAAAAAGATTGAATTAAGCAAAAAATTCAAGAATAATTTACAGGATCATTTTAAGCAAGTAATATTGATTTGATCCCAGAAAAGATACCTCTCTTCTTCCTTTCCTCCGCCATATCCCATAGGACATTCTTATACACTTCAAGACTTACACCAGTTTTGGTTTATTTAAAACTTCTGAAAAACAAAGATATATACAAAATTTTTGAGCTCAACTGGGATTCGAACCCACAACCTTGCGCACGTAACACGAATGGAATGGCATCTCATCGCTCACGACCATAAATTTTGTCGCTTTCGCTCTCTTATTTATGAACATGTGATCTCTAAGGGGATTGGAGTAAGTACATTTGGAATGATACAAGTTTGAAAGGCTTACATTCTCTTTGAATGTGAACGCTTCGAGGAACAAAGGCTGGCATGATGGGACATCGCATGCAAGGAAGTTACCACAAATAACTTCTGCGACTTGATGGTTTCAAGCGAACGGTTCTGGAACGAAACTAGTACTTTTTCAGCTGATGCCCTTATAGAACTGGGCGTATATAGACTAGTATAATAATATTTTTTTAGACAGATTCTACTTTTAAATCTAATTTTATCAAAATGATCGAACTATAATAATTAGCTTACATTTTATCTTAAGGGTAACTTAGCGTCGTCTTTGCTGTTGCTTGTCATCATACAGATGTTGGGGCCATGCAAATGGCTTCACTCTCGTCTGGGTCACGTTGTTGTAAAGTGTCAATTGCTCACCCAAAAGATATATCAAAAGTTCCCCAGAACGTGCAGCTTATGTCATAATCTGCCGCTTAGACAGAAAGAGAATCCTTTTTTTTCCAAGATTCCCTGATGGGTGTTAATGTTTAACAGCATGGATTTTCCCACCATTTCCCTGGGCATCGCTCCATGGTTTTATGGGCATTTGTTGTGTGGGGAAGATGGGCTACTGTTTGAGCACTTGTTTCGACTAGAACAATGGCCAGTTTGCATGTAGCCAGGACTTTTGCATAATGAGCTAACCAGCAAAAGCTGAAACCCATTCCCAGCCATACAACAATCACGATCCGCCAACCGCCAACGAGCGAACAAGAGCCGCCAATGAGGTAGCTAAATGAGCCGCTGCAGCGCGATGCCCAGAAAGTTAACAAATTGCTGCTTTATTACCAACATCTCACTTAAAGAAAGAAAAAAATATAACCTCCTCTCTGATAGATGTGGCCAAGTGCCTAACCAAACCCCTCAAACGAAAGTCAACCCATTAGGATAACTATCGCATGAGAGAGCGCGCGCGCAGGGCCAGGGCGCAGCAAACGATCCTGAGTTTGGCCCGTTTGCTGTTGCTCAAGCTCTCTAAGTGGGCTAAAGTAATGGGGACCCCGACGAGATGACGTTGACTAAAGCGGAGGAAGCTTCGATGCCAGTGCGATTGTCGGTTAAGCATAAGCAATAAACAAACACGCCATGTTACCGTTGTGTGAGACTGTGGAAGGAAACTGACAAAAATATGGGCAAACAAATTTTGAGGGAAATTTTAAAATTTTGTAGAATATTACTTAAAATTTTGGGACGATTTTTTTTGTATTCTTAAGTCTTAAGTCTAAGAAAATGGTACACTAGCCGCTACTCTGCATGAAGAGTCGTTTATACCCAGTTTTTCTGACCAGTTTCGACGCATTTCGAGTCACTTGCGAGTCTTTTTAGAGTCGTTTTTTAATGAATCACATTTTGCGCAAATGCACAAGTCATTTTCGAGTCTTCCTTAAATCGCACATGAAACTAGTCTCTTTTTTAGTAATCAAATGGGCTCGAAAAAGACTTACCAAGGTGATTCTTGTTAAAATGATCTTTCAAATGCTAGGTGGGACGCATTAACCTATTCCGTCGATTTCCAGTGTATGAAGCATACTAGGCCGACCATAAACAACCTGCTACCATTCGAGACGCTCTTTGTTTGGCAATTGATGTCAGCCTCAACCTACTTTCAAGATCTCGATATCAGCACGAAAGACCTCAACAAGAGGCACAAGAAAGCTCTCAAAGCAAAGCACCACGAATGTCGCCAACTAGAGGCACCACTAAAGCCACCACGAAAGTCTTCAACGAGAGTCACCATGAAAGTCCTTAACTCGAGGCACATGAAAGACGCCAGCGAGAGGCACCACGAAAGTCCTCAATGAGATGCACCGCGAAATTTCTCAACGGGAGGCATCACGAAAGTTCTCAATGCGAGGCACAAGAAAGTCACCACGAAAGTTCCCAACGAAAGGCACCAAGAAAGTCCTCAACGCGAAGCACCTAAAAGTTCTCAGCGAGAGGCACTAGAAAAGTACTCAACGAGAGGTTGAAAGTCCTCGAAAGTCCACAAAAGTCCTCAACGAGGGGCATCACTAAAGTCCCCAACGAAAGGCACAACGAAAGTCCTCAACGAGAGGCACCCAGAAAGTCCTCAACGAGAGGCACCACGAAAGACCTCAACAAGAGGCACCACGAGAGTCCTCAACGAGGGGCATGACAAAAATCCTTAACGAGAGGCACCACGAAAGTCGTCAACGAGAGGCACCACGAAAGTCCTCAACGAGAGGCACCACGAAAGACCTCAACGAGAGGCAGCACGAAAGTCCACAGTGAGAGGCACAGAAAAGTCACCACGAAAGTTCTCAACAAAAGGCACCAAGAAGAAAGTCATCAAAGCGAAGAACCTGAAAGTTCTCAGCGAGAGGCACCACAAAAGTCCTCAACGAGAGGCACCACGAAAGCCCTCAACGCGGGGCATCACGAAAGTCCTCAACGAGAGGCACCACGAAAGTCCTCAACGAGGGGCATCATGAAAGTCCTCAACGAGAGGCACCACGAAAGTCCTCAACGAAAGGCACTACGATAATCCTCAATCAGAGACACCACACAAGTCTTCAATGAGAGGCACAGCGAAAGTCCTCAACGCGAGGCACAAGAAAGTCATCACGAAAGTTCTCAACGAGAGGCACGACGAAAGTCATCAATGGGAGACACCACAAAAGACCTCAACGTGAAGCACAAGAAAGTCCTCGACGAGAGGCACCACAAAAGTCCTCAACGAGAGGCACGACGAAAGACATCAGCGAGGGGAATCACGAAGTCCTCAACGAGAGGCACCAAAAAAGCACTCAACGAGAGGCACCACAAAGTCCTCAACGATAGGCAACCGCAATCCGATTCGAAGGACCAATTATAATGTTTTAGGGCAGAACTTCCACTGCACTTGCTAGCTTAGAATGCGGCTGAGCAAAATAAACTTGGGTTTTTCCCTTTTCATTTGCAAGAAGAAGTGCCATATGTATGTATTTTCATTATCAGGGATATTTTCGATAACTATTTCTTATGATTACTAATCGAACTATGGCAATATAACTATCAGGGGTGTCCTGAAAATCTCTACAGAACTTCTTATAAACTTAGACTGCTTTATTTGAGCAGTGACAAGAATAAAACCGGCTACTAGATCATATGGAAGGGAAACCGTACGCATTAAATCTATTTGTCTTTGAGCTGGCGGTTTCGGATTGCTCTACTTTCATCATCTAATCTAGTAGCTCGGCATATTTGTGCCCCTTCACATATAAAGTCAACCAGTTTTAGATTGAAATGTTAAGGTTTATACGAAAACCTCTAGAGATTTCTGGGACACACCCAAAGATCTATGACTAGGACTATTTTGTGATGAGCGGCATGAAACACATGTTAACAGGTCGAAAAGATAAGGACGCTCTGTATTTGCTAGTTCAGGGTTAACTTGTAATGGGCCTCACCCATTCAAGTGACCGAAAAAGTCCGTGAGTTCTTAGGCATAGCTGTTGCAGATTTAGGCTATCAAGGATGAATGGGTTCAGAATTCAACATAATTGGCGAACATTTCTTGCATTTGAAAGAAAAAACATGCTGTGAATCCTCAACTGAAAGAAGTTCTTGATGGATAATATATTCGAAATTGAAAAATTGCAGAAAAATATAAGCCTTTTAAGTACATATTGTCAGTATTTTGTACCTTCTGTTTATCGTTAGCTCTTTTTCAATTGGTTTTAAAAGATTATATAGAACTACTGACACTGACCCAGAAATCCAATCTATGCTTCTTCAAATTATGTCAAAATGTTGGTTCTAAACTTTATAAGTTTTGCATAAACGATTCAATCAAACAAATGGCTTAGCGACAAAGAAGACTTTACAATTTAAGATTTAATTTTACAAGTTGATTGAGGAACTTGAAATTGCTTTACAGTCCACCTGTTATTTTTATCCATGGAGTGTTTTACGCTGTTTTTTTTACTGCTTAGAGAAAGGCAACGCAATTTAAGTTCAATTTGTGCCATAAAACCCAGCGGTAGGTAGTGTTTTTAAGCTCTCAATAAAAGAGAAAAAAGTTATCACCTACCCACCCGGACTCAACACGAACCAATAAGCCTAATCATTATCATATAACTTGAAAAGTGAAACCTATTAGAATTAATTGATTATATAGTCTTCAAGTGAAACATGTTCTATCACCATAAAGAAAAATAGCAAAGTTTATTTCATTTTTATACTTCAAATACAACTATAGACAAAATTATACTTTGAATTTCTTCCTGCCCAGCCCATAGTCCCAGCTTCCTATTTTGGTCGCCTTATTGTTTTAAGTCTGGCTCTTTTCAGTTGGTGTCAGCTGCTGGTGGGAGTTGCGCTTTTGCCAGAAATGAAATAATAATTATTATTAACTATTAGCGTTGCTTGGTAGCAGCCGCAGACGAAGAAACTCTCTTTCGGATGGGCCTTTGAAGACTTCGTTTGCGCCAATTGCCACCAGTTGAAGCGGCTTTTGATTGTTTATGACCTTAAGTTGTCGTGCCGCAGTGAAAAGGTCATCATTAGCCATGGCAGGCCCAGGAGTTAGAGTCTGGCTTTGCCTTTGGATTTTAAAGGAGGCGGCGTCTAATTTGTGGCCGCCGTACAACTTCTGTTCGCGTTTTGCCACGGCTGCGGCTTTTTTCTTTTCCAGGCAGGAGATCTCTTTGGATCTGCCTTTGATTTTTATGATGTTTTAATTTGTTGCACGTTGCAGTAAATTTGCTTTATGATTGTTTAATTTTATTGGACAACAATAATAAAAAAAAAAATATGTTTAATAGAAGGGGGAACAGGTTCAATTGGGTTTGAACTATGTGAACCTGAGTTGTTGTGATTAATTTGGCAAAAATGTTTGTATTGAACAGTTATGGGGAATTAAGATATGGCTTGATTAACTATGTGAACGCCCAAGTGGACAAATTGGATTGTTATTTAGGACTTCAATGATGCACAAATAAGCAACATCAAGCAGAGGAGGGTTCGTACGTTTTATTTAATCCGGAACAGTGGGTGTCAGCTTCAAGAACGTTTCAGTAATTTAATTTGGAAATATTTTAAAATCATTTTACTCAAGTTCGGAATTATTTGAGAATTACTTTGAGCGATTTTTGAGTCAGATAGTTTCTGCTGTAGCTGGCTGGCGTAATATAAATGTTGCGTTACCGTAACTTCTATACTGAGAAAAAAATCAATCTAAAACCAAGATTATAATCTTGAAACGAGCGAGATAAACCGGTGTCAGAATTCGACAGACACGAGAAAATCTTAACCCAAGATTATATTCTCAATTTAAATTTGAATCCAACAAATTTGAATTAAGATCGTTTATACTCGACTTTAAGATGAAACAATCTCATTTTTTAATATGAAAAAAAAGACAAAAATAAATTAAGCATTTTTTATTTCTAGGTGATAGGTGGGAAAGGGGTGGAGAGCCTGAGTTCTTATACTACAACTGGCTGCGCTTAACAATTGACCCCCTACGGCAAAATCGACCAATTGGAAGAGGTTGTGGTTCGAGTCCCAGGAGGGATGGGTTGTGCATTGCAACTGAAAGATGTTTATTTTTGTTTTAGCAAAATAAATGTATATTAATAGGTACACACATCAACTCTGACTTTAAGGTAACAGAAAACAGTTTTATTCATTGTTTCAAACTTAAAATTTGTTCTCAGTGGTTCTTAAACTATTTGTTTTTAATAAAATAAACTTAATTGTAACATAGAATAAAAATATAACATAAAAGAGATCATTTTGTGTTTCAGATACGTTTTCAGTGTGATCATAATAATAGGTACACTTCATGTTTTGGTAAGAAAAAAAATTTTAATTTCCATTTTGTGTTCTTTTTTTAGGTAAATTAGTATTTCCTAACTTAGTATCCAGTGTATCCACCTCTATTTTTGGCCACTACTGCTAATCTTTTTGGCATACTTTTAATAAGAGCCTGGCAGGTCTCTACTGGTGTCTCATACCACAGTTTTTCGACACCTTCCCATAATTTTTGTTTATTTGAAAATGAATGCTTTGCCAATTTCTTTTTTAAGTTTCCCCACAAGTTTTCAATGGGGTTAAGGTCGGGGGATTGGCTTGGCCACTTCAGATCGTCAACTTTTTGGTCCTCGAAAAATTTAGATAACAGCCTTGATGTACGTTTAGGATCATTATCTTGCTGAAATACCCAACGTAATGGCATATTTTCCTCAGCATACGGTACCATAACTGTTTCCAATATGGATTTGTACTCTTCAGCATTCATTTTTTTCGTAGTCTGATAAATTGGACCTACGCCGTACCAGGAGAAGCAACCCCATACCATTATATTGCCACCTCCATGTTTGACTGTTTTTTAGGTAAACCGTGGATGGAATTCATTTCTATTAGGGTGTCGAACATTCCTTTCACAGTCATTCCCAAACAAATTAATCTTGGTTTCATCGCTCCATAGTATGTTTCTCCATTTTTTCTCCCCGGTGCATCCTACCCAGTCTTTGTGGTCCCTTGTGGGACTTCTCTGGCAATTCTTCCTGGTAGGTTGGCATCTTGTAGTCGTCTTCGGATAGTTGGAGCACTAACTGAATTCCCAATTTCGGCTGCAATAGCCTTCGATGACTTAAATGGGTCCTTTTTGCTCAAAGTTACTATGTAGTGGTCAAGGGTTTCTGTTGTTTTTTGTGGCCTTCCACGGGTTTCCTGTCTTGGTTTTCTTTCTAATGCATGTTTAACAAAATAATGAGAGCTGTTCATTAATTTGGCGATGGCTCATAAAGATTTGCCTTCTTTTCTTAGACTAAGAACCAATCGAGCTTCTTCTTTAGTACAATGAATTTTAGTATTTAATTCTCTGTATTGACAGGAGCTATACTTAATTTACCTTTAGTTACCAAAAGATCACTGATTACAAAATAATTCACTTGATACTTGTGAGAAACGGAGACTGTACCTATTATTATGATCAGGCGAAATGTGTGGTGGACTCGCAATTTATAGAAAAGCTATGATATACGGGGCAGCCCCTCTTTCAACTCTTTGTCACAGTGTGGCCAGACATTGACAACAACAAAAAACTAAAAATTAAAAAGTTGTCAACACTAAAAGTACGAAAAAACCATCTATAATTAAAAAATTCCGATGTGTACCTATTAATATGATCAGGTGTATATATTGCAATACCCCCGGCATGGCCTTCACGATCAGATCGTTATACACTCGGCTAATGAGAGTCTGTCCGTATGAACGAAGAGATCTCAGAGATGGTAAGAGATAGAGATTTGACATATATGGGACAAAAACTCATTATACTTGCAGGCAGATAAAGATTATTTTCAATTTTTGCAATGATAAAGATCGGATGAACGATACACAAGCTATGAGCAAAAAAGTTCCAGGCAACCACCGCTGTATTCAAACAAACATAATCTTTGGGAGAGAGAGAGACAGAGAAACTTAGAGATGAGCGAGCAAATGCGAGCGACAGCATTAACTGGTACAGAGTATCTTATAGTCGGTCTTGACCGACTTTCTCACTTGTTTTACATCTTATGCACGGCAAAATAAGAACAAAACCAAGACCAAAAGGTATGTTAAAGTCTTTTTTTTTTTTTGACATATTTGAAAGTAACAAAATTTCACACTTTATTTGGCAATTTGCTACTAAGCCCCCTCGAGAAATATTTTCTATGATTAATTGCCTTCACGTTGGCGCTTGCTCCAAATTCTGTGATATTTATATTTTCAACCTGTTGCTGCTGCCCCACCTGAGAGCTGAGATTCTCTTTTTTAATTCAGTTTGAATATTTGAAGTGCACTCGAAATGTATAAAAATCGCTTGAGGCGCGGACCCTGCAACGCTTTTGAATTTCTCCACACACACACACAACTGCGGCCTTTGTCTCGAGCCATAGATCACCCAATCCCCCCAATCCCAAATTACGCTCGACAGTAGCCCCCGACGATCTTCAAACTTCATTAGAGAGATTTCGATATTGTTTGAATTGCCACCGTAAAGAGTTAAACATAATTGGACAAGCGAAGTGGGCACACCGGCTTGGCACTTCACTTTCCAACTATGACAAGGCAATAATAATTGTGGGACAGGAAAAGTAGGAGGAGGAAGGGAAGCATTTGTGTCTTTGATATGAAAATATGTGGAGCAAGTTGTGATTCATTCTCTCGCTCTCGATTTTACAATTAGCCGGAGATGATGTGAAATGAACTCCACTTATTACTTACTGATCGCTTTAAGTTCAGCCTCTCAATGGTTTTTCAAATGATCTATCCAGCAATTTCCCAACCAATCAGAACCCATAAATCTCGCTCTCAAAAACTTGGGCTATTTGATCAAATATATTTTCACACTTGCCACATATATCAAGCCGCCGGAATGGGGCACAAAATTTGCACTACAAATGATTTCAACACCCAAAAGGCCGACAATGCTGAGTTATGGGATTACACTAAAGAAAGCCAGCGACCATGTCGTACAAATTTCATCTAAGACCCCCACCAAAAAACGCCAACGGACAAGAAATCAGAACAAAACCAAAAAAAAAACCTTCAAAAACTTGAAACATAAATCTCTTGACGCCTTTCTTTCGGGTTAGTAAAAACAAAATGCTGCATAATTTTCTGACATGCAGCCCAAAGGAGTCGAAGAAGCATTCTCTTCAAATGGATTACAATAATAATTTTTCATATGCAGATTCGTTTTTTTTTTTTTACTTAACTGGCAACAAGTTGCCAAAGCCATGAATAATATTTCATCAGAGGTGGGAGTGCAGGAGGAGTAGGGAGTAGAGATCCTGTCTAGCCTACACGCCAGCCCAGGCATTAAAAAGGGTAGTCGAGTGGGCTACAAATTTGCATTAAATAAAAAAAAGAGGAGAATTATTATGCTCCGCTCTGCCAAATACAAGCCGCAGACTGACGACTGACTCGAGACTCCTCTCTTCAAAGTCAAGTTGAAGTTGAAGTTCTTTCTGCAGCCTCATCATCATATTGCCAATAACGCATTGCAATAGATTTATTGAATTATTGCTTGGACCCTGGCAGGTACATGGACCCACTTGGACTCCAACTCCAACTCCATCTCCGACTCACTTTGTGGGTATGGAAAAATGTTGGCGAGTGGGTGATAAATTCAAGCGAAAAAAACACAAGGCACCAAGGCGGGCCATAAAAGAAAGCCTCAATTGTTGGTAAATTTTCAGTGCCATGATAAGTCCAATTAAAGTTTGGCCCACAGACATTTCTTGTTGTTTTTTTCTTTTTTTTTTTGAGTACCCGAATCATAAGCAAATAATCAAGTCATAAATCTATTCAATCAATTGAGTGTAATTTACTTGGACATTTTTGAAAGTATCCACAAAATACTCGCATTTTGATGGAGTAAATGAAAATGTTCTGCATTTGGTTTGGTCCATTTGAAAATGAATCATAAAAGATTTGAAAAGAATTTTTTTGAATACTTTTAAAACTCTTAAATTAAAAGACATAAGAAGTTGGATGGCTGCAGTCGACTATTGCTACTATTCCGTGTTTTTTGTCCAATCTTATTGATATTTTCACAACAGATAAATATAAGGCTTAAGTGAAAAGAAATTTAATGAAATTAACCCATCTCAAGTAAATTTTTGTTATAATCCATAGTTATTTCAGCGAATATTTACGCCAATGCTGCAAACCTCGGAAATTCTGAAGAAGGTTCGATCCGAGTTCGGTCGGTTCTGCGACAGGTGTCTTTACTTATCAAAACTAAGCTTTTGGTTCTTAGATCAGTTCATGGATTCCTAGATTGTTGAGACATAGTTTGATGAAAATATAAATAACCACACTGTGACTGTTTAAGTGACCTTTGGATTATTATTCTTAGAACTTTTTAGCAGGCTCTAGGTGAATAAGTTATGATTTTCAACATAACGTTTCTAAAACAAGACATGCACAGCTTTAGGAACGTAATTATGAAAATCATAACTTATTGACATAGAGATAACTAAAAAGTTCTAAGATAAACAACCACTTAAAAACGTTATTCAATACCCATTCGGGTCCCATACTCCATTTGTTAAAATTATCATTCATTCGTTCTCTACAACGGAGTTCAAAATGGAAACGGAAATGGAACGGACAACGAATAACACAGTGTTAAAGCGAAATATTACTTTCGAAATGTCCTTGCGTACGCTGTAGAGTAGGTCCAGTATGGCATTTCCTCATACTCCCCCAAAATCTGAAGTTATGTTATGAAGTAATATCAGAGCATCAGAAATTGCCTCGCTTCGAGGCGCCGACATGCACAAGCAGACGTCGCAGCAAGTGCAATTGCCTCGCTTCAAAGTGAGCGAAAACAACAAAATACGTGCAAGGCGGCGTCAGCTCGCTCAAGCAGAAGTCGCACCAAGTGCAGTGTGAGCTACCGAGACTCGGTGATAAAGGTTGTTTTTATACCCTTGTAGAGGGTATATTAAAATTGTCCAGATGTTTGTAACGCATAGAAGGAAGCATCTCCGACCACACAAAGTATATATGTATATTCTTGATCAGCATAACGAGCCGATTTGAAAACAATGTTCTACGTTATTATTGACAATTTAATGACCTTTCGATTCATATCTTGCTTGACACCATCTGACGATTATGAATTAGGATATGGCATAAAATGTAACCTGCCGAAAAAATTGAAAAAACGGAGACATGAAAAAATTTTTGAAATCGATTTTTGAGATCACCAATCTAAACTACACTTAAAAATAGTTTCAGTAGAAATGGGTTTTTTTTTGGCTGTAAACTAGTGTTAGCTGTCCATCAGGCTATTTCGTTTATTAATATTGTTGAATAAATGGATGGATTACCCGAAATCGATTAGTTCCCATTTCTCTAATTTATTCCTATTAGAACTGTCTTGGGCTAAAGCTTCTAGCTGCTGCATATGTGTCAGATAAACTTGGAATTAATATCATGAATTCCACCTGAATAAAGCCCAATGTAGACTTTTTGTGTTCTAAAATGCACTTTAAAATACTGCAGATTTTACAATAAAAATCCATTATTTAAAAATAGCCAAAAGTCGAATATCATTTGATTATTTCATAAATTGGCCTGTCTTAATACAGCCCAGCATTCATGTCTTCAATTTCACCAAATTTACCACAGGGGTCAAACAAAAACAATTGCACTTACCCAAAAATAAAATTGAGGGCGAGATCAGCAGAGAGTAAGCACAACACAAAAAAAAACAAAATATGTACACATTTATTAAATGTTAATAAACTTTAATAATTATATTAAAAAACACAAGCACGAACACAACACACAAAAAAAAATAATCAAGCAACAGCAGCCAACATTTGATCGCAAGAGCAAGAGAGAGCGCATAAGCAAGAGGGAACGCAAACATAACGGGATTGCAAACATAATTTTGCAGAAAACGCCCAACTAATTCTATTATTTAATGAAAAGTGGCAAAAAGATTGAATTCAACACCAGAAGTATGCACAGATCCACCCGAAAACAAAACATTAGTAAAAAACGCATTAAAAAAACGAAATAATTAATAAAAAGCGACGCACACACACAGCCGCAGCCGGCTTTAAGGATAAGAAATTATCGAACTAGCCAGCTATCGATAGGCACTGACGTCGATGACGATGACTAAGGCAGACTGTTATCGAGCTTGGCTTTTGAATTTGAATTCGAATATAAGTTAAATTGAATTTTTATTAGATTTTGATCAAATTTTAAAAAAATAATGAAGAGTGTTTAAAATAGGGGATTATTAATAAAACCAATTCTAAGGTACATTGTTTTTAAAGCAAATAAAATTAAAGTACTAAATTAATGAATAAATTCGATTTCGGTGAAGCCCGACTAAACCAAACTCTGTACCAGTTCATTTGTAATACTTGTATTATGGTCGGAGGCAAATGAACTGGTAAAATATTACATAATATTATAGTCGGTGGCAAATAAACTTGTACAGAGTATGTTATAGTTGGGCTTGACCAACTTTCTAAATTTTTTATTTTAATTTTAAAATATTTATTCGAAATTTAGCACCCTTTGTCTTAATAACTATGTACATTTTCCGTTGTTCTTAGAACAAATAAGTATATACATAGGTTTTTCTATAAAAATAAGTTATTATAATCGAATTTATTCATTAATTTAGGACTTTAAATTTATTCACCTTAGAGTTGGTTTTATTAATAAACACCTATTTTGCACACTCTTCTCATTATTTTCTTAAAATTTGATCAAAATCTAATAAAAATTCAATTTAACTAATATACGAATTCAAATTCAAAAGCCAAGATCGATAACGGACTGCTTAAGTAATCGACTACAGTGCTTTACGATAGCTGGCTAGTTCGATAATTTCGTATACTTGAAGCCGGCTGCGGCTGTGTGTGTGTGTCGCGTATTATTATTTATTTTGCTTTTTTAATGCGTTTTTTACTAATATTTTGTTTTCGGGTGAAGCTGTGCCTACGTCTTGTGTTGAATTCAATATTTTTGCAACTTTTCATTAAATAATAGAATTAGTTGGCCGTTTTTTGCAAAATTATGTTTGCGATCCCGTTATGTTTGCGTTCCCTCTTGCTTATGCGCTCTCTCTTGCTCTCGCGATAAAATGTCAAATGGCTGCCGTTGCTTGATTTTTTTTTCTTTTCTGTTGTGTTATTGCTTGTGTTTTAAAATAATTATTAATGTTTATTAACATTTAATAAATGTGTATTTTGTTTTTTTTTTTTGTTGTGTTGTGCTTACTTTCTGCTGATCTCGCCCTCAATTTTGTTTTTGGGTAAGTGCAATTGTTTTTGTTTGACCCCTTTGGTAAATTTGGTGAAATTGAAGACATGAATGCTGGCTGCATTCAGACAGGCCAATATATGTAATAATGAAATGATATTCGACTTTTGGCTGTGTTTAAACAATGGATTTTTATTTTAGAATCTGTATTTAAGGGGAGATTCTCCATGTCGAAGCTGGTTTTTGGAACTTTTTTAAAATAAATCTTTATTGAAAACAGGTTACAACAGGTACAAACAGATTAAAGTAAACAACAAAATTTTTCTGCTTCGATATGAAGGCAGAAAAGTTCTCGGCCGTCAAAGTGGGGGGTCCAAAAAAAAGGTATAGTGCTGGCGGCCACGATTTCTCGTCTCCAGGTTGTCTGAAATGAAAAGCAAAAACGGGGCTATAATCAGTATAGACGTCATTCCGGTCTGATCCTCGAAAAAAATTTTGTGATTTTTTTTTGACAAAATGGCGGCCATTGAAAAATGAAAATTCGATTTTGAGCCCTTTTTTTGTAGGTTAGTGTAAAAAAAATAGTATAAAAATTTTTAAAATTATGATTGAGTGTCAGACCAGAATGGTGACAAATCTTTGTCGACTTCACTTAGTTTCATCAAAATCGGTTCAGTGTAACTGGAGATATCATGGCACCCAGTTCGAAAAACGTGGTTTCGAAATAAATACGTTTAAAGTTTGAAGTAATTTTTTGCAAAAAAAAAGAAATAAATCAAAAATGTAAAAATGCAGTTCGAAAATAGTGACAATTCTGCGTCGATTGCATTTTTGTTTCAACAAAATCGGTGTAGTAGAACTGGAGAAAAGTGGTTTGGAAGTCCAATAAAGTTGTTTTGAAAGTAACCAAAAATATTACTGATATACTTACAGATATTAGTCGACGATGCCAGCTGCATACAGTGGACCTTCCTTATCTTGAAAAAAAAAAAGTTTTTCCGCGGCAGCTCTCTCTGATCTGCGTTTTTATTCTGCCTTCTTTAGATGCGGCCGCAGCTCTAGTTTCTGAGCTGTTTAGTCGGTTATCGTTTCGCGATAATGCGTAATTGTTCGCTTGGTTGCCGATCGATTAATTAGCGATATCGATCTGAGGCGACAACATGTTACCATTCAAATTGAAGAACCAGCCGTTATTTCTCAACTTTATTTATTCGAAATTTATTTACTCAAAAATGACTCGTTTTAGCGAAGACATTGTTCCACAAAAAAAGCTATATCTTCTAAAGTATTTCGAATTTCAAAAAATCCTTTTAGGGAGATATTCTCAAATATCCAAGCTATAAAAAAATGAAAAGAAAAAAAATCGAAAAAAAAATTTTGCACGTAGAGAATACCCCCTAAAGGGGGGAGCCTGCTTTAGAAGCTTTAGAAGGGAGGGAAAGAAATATACGATTGAAATGAAACTCAGGTTTTATTGTTATATATTTCAACAGTCTTCTCAAATTTTTTCATTAAAATATATGTTATATTATGCCTGGTACAAGCATTTCGCCGAGGCGTCTCGAGTGTGCATGTGTCGTGCGGCGGGAAAGATGCAGGTCGCAATTTCCAACTGAAACAAAAAATCCCAAAAAATTTTCTATTTTCAATAGTATAGCTTCTAGTTAAACCAAGAAATTGAACAAAAAGTGAGAAATTCAAAAAATTTTCGCAAATTAAAAAAAAATTCATGTTTTTTAAAAAAAATTCACTTCAGATTGATTAAAAAGTGGGTTAATCATAACTTTCTTAAGGTTTTTTAGGTTCAATTAGAAGAGAATTTAATCCCGAATACAATTAATTTTGTCTCATTTCGATAGGACGTTTAATTTTTTCCCTATCTTTCCCGCCAATTAGGAAAAATCGTAAAAATGAAAAACCGAGAAATCGCACGTCAAAGTTTTCGTATATAAAAAATCGTATATAAAAAATCTCGACGCTTGCTCACTATTTCTCCTGTAACTTTAAAAATATTTTGAATTTGCTTCTGAAATTTTAGGAACACATTCTTGGATAGTTTGGGTAGACATTTATGCAACAAAACAAAATTCGATTTTTTGAAGCCTCTAAAGCCCCTTAAGTTTGGATCACATCTTTGAAAGTTTTTGAACCTGCGTGAAAGTATTTCCATAATTTTCTTGAGTCCGCTCATTTGATTATGGTATGATTTCACCTTCATTTCTCCAATAAAAAGAGCCCTCTTCAGCTTTAAAGCTCCGATTAGACTCCCAATAGCAGCATAATTATTATGCATCCCATGTACATTTAATCCCTTCCAAAAAGTAGACAAAAAAAACTTTCCCATCACTTGTTGATACCATAAAGCCATAATTTCAGCTGTTTTGCCCTCAAAAGCGGATCGCCAGCAAAGCTGCTGGTCTTCCATAAAATCTGTCAACCTTATTTCATTTGATGTAACCGGCCAAAAACACAAATCCCTCGGCCACATACTTCCTCATACACAAATGAACACTTGAGCGATCACAGCGGCAACAACAGCAACAACTGCCTAAACCTAAATCTATCTACAAACACATGTCGCCGCCAATTAACAAAAAGCCAAAAAATAATATATAGAAAGACGTAGAAAAAATGAAAAAAAAAACCATATAAGGATTAAAAATCCACCAAAAAAACAAAATTTTTTTTTGAGAAAATGCTTTCAGGCTAATCCCAGCGACATGCCCGACGTGTGCGTCTCATATTCCGCTGCTGGACACACTTGTCGGTTTGGCTCAAAAGCGACATTTCCCACATCAAAAAGATTTCGTCACGCTTCATTTTGATTTTTCGTTTGAAAAATTTGTTTGAGCGAAGACCAAAAAAACAACAACAGAAATTATTAAGTCATGCAGAAGACAATTGGATCATTTGTTTATGGGAGTGTTCCCTGCAACAGGTTAATCTAAGTGTTGTGGTTGTTGTTGTTGTTTTGTCAACGTTATGTGTGCCGTATTTTTTCGACTGAAATCAGCTTATATATAATTAATGGCGGCATTGACCATTGACAAGTCCATTAAAATGTGTGAGTGAATATTTTTTTAAAAACCTTTTTGCGGAATCTTGATTGACTTTTGAGGTAAAAAAAAACAGCAGGTAGGCGTGAAGGATTTGAAGACTTTTTGTTTTTTTTTAAATCGAGTATATTTTCGATAGGGTAACTACTAACTAACTTACCTTGCTGAAACTGAAACTATACGCTGCACCTGCGTGTGCGCCCTGCTGGCGCTGTCCGCCGATTCGCATATACCAAGCTGTTGTAACATACTTCGAAGCGAGGCTACTATGACGCAATTTCTTCTGACGCCAGTTGGCCAAAAATAAATCTCAGAGCAATGGGAGCAAGTGCTTGCTTAGTGTAATCCATCTCTTTTCCTTTGTTCTTTGATACGCCACATCATAAGTCACATAAGAGACGAATGTTTTCCGAAATCATTCCTTACTGAATGTCTGACAGTTTGTTGCAGCAACACTGTTGAAAAGTATTTATACAATTTCAGTCCTCTTTTCTTGGAGAATTTTGTATTAAAGGGAAGGTCGGAAGGACACGACCACTTCCACCATTAATTTTTCTAAGCTGTGGCTAGTTTAAAGAAGAAGTTTGCAACGCTCATAAATATTCATTTCCGACCCCATAAACTATATATTATATATTCTTGATCAGGGCGACGAGCTGAGTAAGGACAATATCGCTCTAAGGGCCGTTTTTGCTCAAATCGAAATCCTCCTAGATTTTGCATCTAGGTGGTTTTTGTAAAATTGGTTGTCTCATCTAGGTTGATTATAAATTCGGGCATTTGCGCCACGGTCACACCGGGAGGGCTGAAAAGGTATAATACTAATTGGGCAGCTTCTCTGCACTCGGCTGATTATTGTTTTGCTTATTGCACGCCAATTTTAAAAATTAAAGCAGGAATTTTACAGTGGAGGATAAGGTTTTTCTTTTGGAACGACTTGTTTTTTGATGGGAGATTAAGCAGTAGGTCGAAAGCTCAGTTCACACTGGCAATGGATGTCCCTTTGATAATGAGTTAAGTTGGATTTCCCTATGAAAATGAGTAAAGTGCTTAAATTTTCCTATGAAAATTAATTAAGTGTTTGGATTCCCCTAAGAAATGAAGTTAAGTGTTTGTATTTCCCAATGAAAAAGAGTTTAGTGTTTGGATTTCCCTATAATAATGAGTAAAGTGTTTGAATTTCCCTATGAAAATGAGATTAGTGCTTGTATTTCCCTATGAAAACTAGTTTAGTGTTTGGACTCCCCAAATGAAAACGAGTTTAGTAAGTTTAGTAAGATAAGAGTTTGGATTTCCCAATGAATATGAGTTTAGTGTTTAGATTTTCCAATGAAAATGAGTTTAGCTAAATAGGCCAAATTGTGGAACTTTCCGGACATATTTGATCAAATTATTTGCGTATGGAACCATAGTTTAAGATTTTAATACTGTAAAATCATTTATCATGGCTATTTTTATCAAAATTAAGCCAATTTATGAGGATGTGTAAACTTAGCTTAAGCAATGAACTTGGGGAAACAGAATGTGCATCTGTAATTTCAGCAATGTGCAGACATTGGTGTTCTTGTATATTAAAGGCACATCCAATATTTTCCATTTTTGGTTTACTTACTAACAATTCAGACTTTACCGTTTTTGGCAGCAGTTGGTGTTTGTTTTCAAATATTTTTCAGTGTGACCATGTGCGCGGAGACATAAAAATTCTTAATATCGTTGGACATTTAAATTGTTTTCAAATCAATGAGGATGAAGTGGATTGCTACAAAATTCATCTAGATGGTTAGCATTGAATATGAGCAAACCAAACGCAGCAAATCCACCTAGATTTGCAAAAACAGCAACATGAGAAAATGGCCCTTAAACTCGCTGATTGTTAATTTTATATGTTCTTAAACAGAAACACAAAATTTGGTAGAAATCAAATGCCGATAGGTCGGAAGTAAGAAAAATGGTTTATTTCAAAACCAGCATTTGCAAGGGTATAAAAACTTTGCAACAGATGAAGTTAGCTTAGCCTTCTCTTTTCTTACTTTATCTTATCTGCGACTCGAACTCAGTACACTTGGCCCTCGCTTAACCCGGACTCGTTTAGCACGAACTCGGTCTTACACGGTTACAAATTTGCTACCTTCTCCCTTTTAACACGCTGAAAACCTCGTTCTTACACGATTGCAAAATATCGATATTTTTATTGTGCTGTCGTGGTAAGTAAAACGGTGCTACAGCTTGATTAAATCAAAAAGTTAATAAAAAAAATATATAAATTTCAGCTTTTACAATGGCAGAAAGAAAGAACAGAGCTTCTTTAAGACGAAAAGTGATTTCTATAGAAGCAAAAATACGAATTCTGAACCGCTTAGACAATGGGCAAACTGCCACGGAAATTGCAAGAAGCCTTGACTTGAATTAGGCAACAGTTCGCACTATCAAAAAAAATGAAACCGAAATACGACGTGCAGGAAGCATTGGGTCATCTATATCTACAAAATTTACCAGTAGAGCACGTGCACCAATTTTGGAGAAAATGGAAAGAGCACTTAGCATTTGGATTGACGATAGCAACGTAAAAAATATCCCTTAAAGCCAGCGGATCATTCAGAACAAGGCACTCAGGATTTATGAACTGCTCAAGCAAAATGAAAAGCCTTCTTCCAGTATAGATTTCGTTGCTAGTAATGGATGGTTCGAGTAATTTACAAAACTGTTCTCCATTCATAGCATCAAATTTAAAGGCGAAGCGGCATCGGCCGATGATGGAGCTGCTACCACATACCCTGAAGAAATTCAGGGGTTCATTGAAGAAGAGGAATTCTTGCCTGACCAACTTTTCAATGCTGATGAAACTGAACTTTACTGAAAAAAAATGCCAAATCGAACTTTTTTATCAAAGAATGAAAAAGAAAAATGAAAAAAGATCGTTTCGACGACATGGCATTTGATGATGTGCAAGAGTTGTTTGAAGATGAAGGAATTAATGACGAATCATTGCTTGAGATTGCTGTGAATGAAGCAAACAATTCAGATAACAGCAGCTCTGAAGAAACCGATCCGATTAGTTTAACGATAGAAAAGCTCCAAGAAGGATTCGCATATGCTAGCAGCTTGGAATCGTGCTTATTAAATTCAGATCCGGTCATCGAACGACGACTTAAGTTAAAGAGAGAGTTGGAAAAAATACATTTGTCTTGTAAGGAGTGCTATAAAGAAGCTTTAAAAGCCACCAAACAATCGAAAATTACTGATTTTTTTGATAAGGAGAAAACATGTTGAAACAAAACGGCTTAAACTATAGAAGCCACCAAATGCATTTCAAATTTGATATAAATAGAAACATAAGATCTTCTTACTTTTTAACATTTTTGAGTTTTTAAAAAGATTAACCTGTTAATTATATGAAGTAACTTTTTTAATGTAATACCAACTTTTAATTATGAAAATATGAATTTTATACATATATTTCAAGCATATACATAGTGCCTTTCGGTTAATTTTGAACAAATGTATGAAACTTTCATAAAAACAGACCAAATTTGAACAATTAAAAAAATTTTTTTGTTGCCAATTTTGAATTTCAGGAACGTAACCCCTTATTTTGTACTGAATCCATGTTTCGCATAACACGATTTCGCTTAACACGAGGTTTTCTAGGAAAGTAACCCCCGTGTTAAGCGAGGGTCAAGTGTATCTCGAAAGTCTGAACATACGGATGTCTGCATCTAAGCGCACACGGGCGTCAAGCCCTCGTGAGAGAGTGCGAGCAAATTATAGTAAAGAATGTAGCCAAATTCACTCAGCAAGCCAAAAGTCTCGTGGTTGATGCTGGGATGCTCATGAGTGAGTGAACAAAATTGAGTGGTTCAACAAGTAAACATGTTCTTCTTCAATTGTTAATTTTTTTTTCAGTGAGAGTTGTTCCGTCTCTGTTGCTCCGTCATTTGTTCAGTCTTTCTTGCTCTGTGAGCTGTTCACTGATATGTTCAGTCTCTCTTGTTCTGTGGGCTGTTCAGTAACTTGTTCAGTGATTGGTTCAATGTGATGTTACCATTGACTGTTCACTTAGTTCGGTGACTGTTCAGCTGTTATTGGCTTTGCGTTGACTCTTTATTAAGGGGGGAGCCTGCTTTAGAGGCTTCAAAAAATCGAATTTTGTTTTGTTGCATAAATGTCTACCCAAACTATCCAAGAATGTGTCCCTAAAATTTCAGAAGCAAATTCAAAATATTTTTAAAGTTACAGGAGAAATAGTGAGCAATCGTCGAGATTTTTTATAAACGATTTTTTATATACGAAAACTTTGACGTGCGATTTCTCGGTTTTTCATTTTTACGATTTTTCCTAATTGGCGGGAAAGATAGGGAAAAAATTAAACGTCCTATCGAAACGAGACAAAATATATTGTATTCAGGATTAAATTCTCTTCTAGTTGAACCTAAAAAACCTTAAGAAAGTTATGATTAACCCACTTTTTAAACAATCTGAAGTGAATTTTTTTTAAAAAAAAATGATGTTTTTTTAATTTGCGAAAAATTTTTGAATTTTTCACTTTTTGTTCAATTTTCTTGGTTTAACTAGAAGCTATACTATGGAAAATATAAATTTTTTGGGTTTTTTTGTTTCAGATGAAAATTGCGACCTGCATCTTTCCCGCCGCACGACACATGCCCACTCGAGGCGCCTCGGCGAAATGATTGTACCATGCACAAAAAGACATATATTTTAATGAAAAAATTTGAAAAGACTGTGGAAATATATAACAATAAAACCTGAAAGTTTCGTTTCAATCGAATATTTCTTTCCTTCCCAAAAAAGTTCTCGGAAAAATCGATTTTTTTTGAAGCTTCTAAAGCAGGCTCCCCCCTTAAGTAATTGAAAATAGTTTGCGTTTTCTAGGAGACCATTGCACGCGGCTTTGGCTTCGTTAAAGGACTGTTTACGCTGCCGGCGAGCTGGTAGCGATGGTAGCGTACCCATCGCAACTCAAGAAGGCAGCGAGCCAGACTTGTCGGGGTTAATTCTCTTTTACAGAACCTATTACTCCTTGTACGAGATGGCTGATTATGAGGAACTTTGGCCCAGCTCTAAGTGATTCATTTGTGGACGACGGCGATTCTGTATGTCGGAGACTTCTTTGTCACCGCAAGTCATAGACCACATCTCCTAATCTATGCTGTTGCATTATAAGTAAATGATAACGAGATGCCATGGCCCAAACAGTCGATTCGGTCCCTTTCCTAGTTGTGTCCATAAAGAACTATTTGCCGTTTAAAAATAAAGTTCACAATGGACCTAAAAACCATTTAATTATTTGCAAAAAAAGGATTAACCATACTCTGTCGAACCCTACTATCCCCCTTCACTATCGCTTTTTACAAATCATAGAAAGCTATTGAATCAACTATTCCATCATTGGAGGCCACTTTTCGCTGTTAATTAATTTAAAAGTTCCCGCCAAGTTGAATTTGTAAACAAAACAACTAGAGATGAGCTCCTTTTTTCGCACTTGCTATCGGCGAAATAATGTGCTGAGATTTCGCACACATTTCGCAAGTATCTCCCTACCAAGCTTAATTCAAAACTGATCAAAGCTATTTTCATGGGCAAAATTGCTTATTTCAATATTAAATTAAAAAATTTTTATCAGAAATTTTTAGATGGTCTATTAAAGTTAATTTTTTTTTCAAAATATTCAAGACGACCTTGTTAGGTATTTTTGCACTTACTGACACCGTTTTTACTAATGTTGTGAAAACATTTATAGTGGGCACCATCAAAAATTAGTTCATTGTCCGGGTCACAACAATCGATGGTTGGCCAAATACACAAACATCGATAGTATCAATAGTGCTATCGATGTTTTCACAACACCAAGTTGTACTTGATTTAGATACTTGAAATAAGTTTTTGATATTTTAAGACATTTGAAGACTTGCAAAGAAATTAAATTTTTCTTTTATACAAATTAAGCTAAACTGGGATTCCTTCTTCTACTCACCCAAGCAAAGCCGTTTGGTTCAGACTAGAAGTGTTAAACATTCCTAAATCTGTGCCACTTGTGGTCTCAACTGGTCTGGGCTTTCTCCCTTAGTTGCATTAGCCTTCCCGTAACTTAATCTGGAAAAGCCCTTTTTTTCTATACCAACGTAATCGGATAGGCGAAAGTTTTTCTTATCATAAGAAAAAGTAAACAACAAAAACCAAAGATCTTCAACCGCAAATCCACTTGGAGTCGTCACACTCTTGGCTACCCGATAACGCTTTTCGATTATGACAAGTTAAGAAATTGAAAATTCGAAAGCCCAAGCCAGGCGGCAGCTGTCAGCCTGACGGGGGCTGATCCAGCTGGCTTGGAGAATTCTGTTCACCTACACACTGCCTTTGAGTTTATACCGCAGACAATTTCTCTTAAACGGCCGCCAACTTATGAGCGATACAAAATGCATAAACAATCGAAACCAATTTCAAGCTCAAGCTCCTAAGAAGAGAAATAAAAAGAAATTATGTTGAAATCTTTGCCCCCGGTTTTTGTTTTGCTTGAAAACTATTTCATTTAATTTTTTTTTTCTTTTCTGTGTTTTGTTTATTGTTCTGAGTCTTGAAATGAAATTGAAGGCAATGTAAATATTGAAGCTATAGTTTTGCCAAAGCAAAACAGTGGGACAAAGTGTTGGGGAAAGTGGCGGGAAATGTATAAATGTAACGATATTTTAATGTTAAGGTATGGTAAACGAATGTTGGTCACACTATAGATAGGAGAGTAGATGGAGTAGTGAACAGACGCTATAAAGAATAACCCGTATAGACACAACCAGAAGAGACAACACGTATAGACATTGTAAATAGAAACCTGTGTAAATAGAAACCCGTGTGTAAATAGTAAAACCGCAGAAAAATCCTCGTTTACAATACCATTATTGCATTTTAATGGATGGTTGATGATGGAAGACGATAATGAACACAGGCTTGATAAGTAAAGATCTCAAAATGATTTCCAAAACAGGTTTAGGAAGTACTTTCAAAGCCTTCCTTTAGCTTGAGGCAAGGTACGCAAGTTTCGCATCGAGATGGTTAACATAGAACCGATTCGAACAGTTCGACACTTCAGTTTCATCCAAATAAAATAGCTCTCACCCCACAGTCAGCCATATCGAAAATACCTCACATATTTTCATAGCATTTGAATAGCTGCTAAGCAAAAGCACCGCAAACCAAAAAAAAAAAAAAACCTCAGTTAATGGTAAATGAGTAAAAAATTGAAGCGAAAAAAAAGAGACAATTAAGCTTAAGGAGCATTTCATTTGATTCCAAAGAAAGTTCAACGAGCCGCCGACACCGCCGCCAAAGAGAAACCCAGGTTGCCTCTAGCCCAGGGCTGACTTACCACGAGATTGCATAGAGATGATGGCGTGCAGACTTGTGGTTTTTGAAGGCACTTAGACTATGGACCTTGAAGAGACCACAAAAGTATGAGTAGTCTCCATCTCCAACTCCAGCCAACAAGTGTGCTGTGTATGGAGGCAAACCAATGCCAATGAATCATAGAAGACATTTGAATTGCAAAAGACAAAATGCGAAAATCGGCTACAGTTTTTGACATTTACGGATCATAACAATTTGAATTTAACATACGCAAAATGAGACCATTTTTGGTTGGCTCTTTTGGCAATGCCCCAGGGCATCAATTTGGACATGTGCCTCGCCAGATGGATTGTTAACGACAGAAAAATATTTTAAGTGGCTGCAGCTGGAATACCTAACAGTTCTCACCGTATTGATCAAGGGAAAACTTCTGTTATGAAAATTAACACAAAAAAAATTTGTATAAATAAATATCCTGGCCGTCCCCAGCAACGGTTTCACTTCCGATTTCCCATGACCCCAACGTGAGTTCGTTCTGTGCGCATATTGATGATGGTTGTCTGTCAGCATTTATGCCCAAACACGCAGGAACCGAAGGAAGCAAGCGAAACAGGTAGATTTTTTTAAAGTAATTTGAGCTGATCTTAGGAAATAGAGCAGGCGGCTTCATTTCCATATGAATGCCATTTGAAATGTGTTGTTTATGAGTTCAGTGCACCTTTTTTGAGTAAAGAAGAAGCTGCTGAGAATTGAAATAAAGTGGGGAAATGTGGGAGTCTTACATTTTGATGGGACACTGACAAGAGGGTCAAGTTTTTGTGCTGGGGGAGACCAAGGCAGGAAAGGAAATTGTTTGGGGATTTTGGGAATTTGGAAAACGGAAATTGGTATTTGAGGTGGATCATAGAAAGATGATGTTCTGCGTGAAGATAAGGAAGTATGTTGGGGCAATAATAAAAACTAAAAGTCGCCATAGAATTAGAAATAATAGCAAATGGATAAAGAGATAATTTGAAGAAAAGTAATACTAAAACGTACAAGAAGCCGCATAATAAATCGAACAAAGAGGCTGTTGCAATTTTAAGAAATTATATTGAGGCATTACCAGCAGTTCCATCACACTATTGCCGCAACAGGAGCAATAAATTGTATTTGCCAAAGGAGTTTTGTAATGTTTCAACATTGTATAAGTGTTATCTGCAATAAAAGAAATTCTTAAATTCTTTATCGTCATTAAAAGCATTTCGGAAAATTTTACAAAATGATTTTCACATATGTTTTCATATGCATATTTGAGCTGCGATGGCTTCAAACCTAAAGAGTTAGAGTCACAAATGGATACTGTTTTCTGTGGGGCGAAAAAGATGGCCATATAGATGCCATCTATAAATACCTTCTTATTCTAGATAAGAAGTAAAACTGTAAAGGATTTAAGTTTATATTGTGATAGCTATATTGATCATGATCGCATATTTTATGTCATCGTCCACGTTTATTAAATGTATCAAAATTTCGTATTTGTTACCAGGTCACACCATGATGCCTGTCGATTCAATTCATAGTACGTTAGAATCATTTACCCGAAGTCGAACTGTATGGGCACAAATCGAGTGGCCTACAACTATTTGAAGTTCGAGAACCAACCCTTTCAGCTATGTATGCATACCACTAAATTATTCCGATTTTTATACTCTGTACCAAAGGTACGCAGAGTATATTAAGTTCGTGCAAAAGTATGTAACAGGGAGAAGGAATCGTTTCCGACCCTATAAAGTATATATATTCTTGATCAGCATCAACAGCCGATTCGATATAGCCATGTCCGTCTGTCCGTCTGTCTGTCCGTCCGTCTGTATGAACGCACAGATCTCAGAGATGGTAAGAGAAAGTGGTTTGACATGTATGGGACATATATTTCTTATACTTGCAGGCAGATCAAGTTTATTTTCAATATTTGCCACGCCGCCTCTCGCCACCGCAATTTGGAAAAAACGTCATATCTCCCACAGTTTTGATGATAGATTGTTCGTTCCTTATGTATCTAGTAATTAAAATTATTTATCGATTTGCTGAAGGAATGATAAAGATCGGATGAACGATACTCAAGTTATGAGCAAAAAACGGCCGAATTATATTAAATTGAATGTTGAATTGAATCTACCATCTGCCTAAGACTTGTAATTCTCAAATTCGAATTCCCTGGATAGTTCATATAAATGGCGCAAAGAAAAATTGGTGAGTTAATATGTTTCTAGTAAAAGCAAAGTGAAAAAACCATAAACATTAATTTTAGCCAGTGCGTTATAGCGCAAACTACATATTTTTCAGAACTAGAAATCACTTCCAAGAAATTTAATGATTTAAAAGCTCTTTGCGTTAAGAACAGTATTCCCAACCAATTTCATAATGAATACCTCAGCTTTCGATCTTCCGCAAATATAATGGATTCGTTAAATGAAACAGATGAAGAAGATTAAGAATGTTCACTTAAATTTTTTTACTATAATTTACAAGTTTTCTCATTGTTAAATACATTAATATAATAAATAAATAATAATATTATAAATAAATGAAACAAATATATTTTTCAATAATTAAACAATATGACTTCAAAAAACGTATGCGCCACATTTCAATTTCAGCCTTCGCCAAGACTGACGGTGAAAATAACGTATGCGCCATAAAAAAAGTGAAATTGGCACAAAAGCAACTTAATTTTGCATCTATAATTTATATGAGATCTAATATAGACTATAGTTAATGTTTCAAAAAAAATGGCAAAAACTCCCTTCTGTAAAATTGGCTTTTTAGCGCTTACGTTATTGTACTGAATCAGAGCTGAATCAGCCCTGATTTTAAAGGTCTGGTACTGAAATCATAGCTGCCTTTACATGCATTTCAGTCACGAATTTAACACTGGCAGGGCCTACTACTTCCTGACCTTCGCTTCTTTTAGGCATGATTTCAGCTCCGAATCCATGGGTTAGTTTGAAGTCCTGATAACAGTACTGAAATCAGTCATGAATTGGAGCAATTCCTACTTGTCAGGTCTGAATAACCTGAACTGATAAATTCAGTACTGAGGAGTAGAACTGCAGGGTAATAACAAAGTGCATTTAATTTTAAAAATAAAATGGTCTTAGTCCATTCAATCAAGAATGTTTTAAAAGCATTAAAAGTATAGAACCAGGGAAATATGAATCGTATTTCGGTTCCGGTTCTGGCCTATAACAATACTGATGATATTAATTTTGGCAAGTTCTAAAATTCGAATTGTAACGATGTTTTAAATATCCGACTCCCAGCTAGTCCATGGTCTAGTGCTGGACTGTTGCAACCAGTGTGCGGGAGGTACGAAGCATGTAATGAAAAATCTTAAAAGCAAAACTTTGACAAATCTGACCGTTTTTACCATCTATTGACGTCAGCTGTGATGTAACTAGACATGAAAAATCAGATTTTACTACAATAAACATAGAACAACATTTCAGTAGTTCTCTACCAACACCAAGCATTAAGCGAAAATAGTCTGCAGTATGAGGATAGCTCGTTCATATTAGTGTTGGGTTGTTCATGAGTAAGTAAATAAAAATTAACTGCTCACTAAACTGAAGAAGTGAACATAATTTTCTTCATATGCTTTAATTTGTTCAGTTACTCTTGTCCGGTGACCTCAATGACTCTTGTTCAGTGACTTGTTTACACAGAAAAAAAAAGGCGAGCTAAATCAATCAATCAAAAATTTCAAGTACAAGTCGTACTAGATTCACTTGAATCAAACACGAAATTATTGGAACAATCCAAAAAAGGCTTGGATCAATCCGAAAAGGCTCATTTCAAGTAAGGATCCTACTTGAAAATCAAATGATCCTGACTCGAGATTGAAGTAAGTTCGGAATTCCACTGCCAAAGCTAAAGAGTGAAAGGAAACTGAGAGCAAGTTCGAAACTGAGAGTGAAAAGCTCTCTCAGGCTAAATGGGTCAAACACAAATACAGATTTTTCTGTATTGATGGTGTGGGTTTTTTGCGCTAACCGTTGCCTTGGAATTCCCTACCAGTTATAGCATTACCAGCATGAGAAGGTTACTGCTGAATTGCAGTTGATGGGTCAACTCTATTGAAGAGTCGACAGTAGTGAACAGTTTCGAGGCTTTGCCCATAGACTAGGGGTGGCCCATACGGACTAGTCAAAGGCCTAGACTGGTTTTCAGAAACGCAGGGTCCATTACAATGTTGTTTGTGTCCTGTTTTTACAGTTGTGTGCAAACTAATGACCTCGAGCCGGATAGAACTTGCTGGTTTGATATTCAATAAGGTCGTTAAAAAAGTAGTATGGAGTTCTTGTGAGTTGCTTTTTTGGTGTCAAAATGCGTTGAAACATCGAGCTAAAGTCAATCTCATGTCATTTTTGATGCAATCATTTTTCGGATTGGATGTAGTTCGAGTATTGAGCTCAATTTAATCTCGGGTACACTTGCACCAAGCCAACTTCGAGATCAAATCAAGTATGAATATCAAGCTTAAATCAATATTGGACCTTCTTGATTGGATCTGACTGAGGGATCAAATCGAGCTCGAGAACAAGCTAAAATCAATCCAGTATGAGCTAAAGTCGGGATCAAGACAAGAATTCCAGGATTGAAAATTCCATACTCAAATCAATCCTTCTCGTACTTGGTTTCAGAAAATCCGGGCTTGACCGACTTCTGACATCGTTTGGGATTGATTTCAGCCCGAATATCTCGAATTTTTGTTTCTGTGTAGTGACTCTTATTCATTCACTTTTATTCCTTCACTTTTACTCAGTGAGTCTTGTTTAGTTACATTTATTTTTTGACTCTTGTTTAGTAACACTTTCTCAATTACTTTAATTAAGTGTTTAATCACTCTTATTCAGAGACTCTTGTTAAATGACACTTATTTAGTGACTTTTATTTGGTGACTCTTGTTCCGGGACAATTGCACATTCACTTTTATTTGTTTTTCAGTGATTTTTGTTCATTCATTTTAATTTAGTGATACCAGCTTATTCTCTCTAATACATTAACTCTTGCGCAGTGACTCCTGTTCAGTGAATTTTGTTCAATCACATTAAATCAGTGACTCTTGTTTAGCGACACTTGCTAATTCACTTTTTTTTAGTGTGTCCAGTTTAATGCCTCTCATTCATTTACTTTTATTTTTTGACTCATGTTTAATAAGAATTATTTAGTGTCTCTTGTTTAGGGACACTTATTCAGTGACTATAATCCATTTCCTTCTTTTTTTAATGACGGTTGGTTGAATCAACATATAGTGGCTCTTATTTATTAAGTTTTATTCATTGACTCTTGCTCAGTGACACTTGCTCATTCACTTTGATTTAGTGACTCTTGTTTAATTACTTTTATTTATGTACTTTTATTCTGTGACTCTTGTTCAGTGACACTTTTTCTGTGACTCTGGTTTAGTGACTCTTGTTAATTCAATCTTATTCAGTGACTCTTGTTCAATTCCTCTAATTCAGTGACTCTTACTCAGTGACACTTGCTCATTATACCCTTGCAAAAGGGTATTATAATTTTGCCCATAAAGTATATATATTCTTGATCAGGGCGACGAGCTGAGCAGATTGAGCTTTGTCCGTCCGTCTGTCTGTTTCTAAGCAAACTAGTCTCTCAGTTTTAAGCCTATCGAGCTGAACTTTTGCACAGAGTCTTTTTATTACTGCACGCTGCTAATATATCGGAACCGACCGGATCGGATGACTGTATCTTATAGCTGCCATAGGAACCATCGGTCAAAAATAGGATCTTAGTGAGAAAAACTTTTTTGTTTTCAATGTTAGCGTCCTCAAACTCGTTCATTATTAATATTATATGCTTTCAAACAGATTTACAACCTTTGGTCGAAATCGGATGACTATATCTTATAGCTGCCATAGGACCGATCGGTCGGAAAATGGGTCTTAGTGAAAAAACCTTTTTTGTTTTCAAGTAAATCGTTCTTAAGCTCGGTGATTCTTAATATTTAACGCTTTCAAACTAATTTGAAAAAGTTGATCGAAATGGGGTGACTATATCTTATGCTGGCCATAGGACCGATCGGTCGAAAATGGTTCTAAGTAAGAAATTTTTTTTGTTTTAAATGTAAGCGTCTTTAAACTCACTGATTACTTATTCCAAATGCTTTCGAATATATTCGCAAAATTTGGTAAAAATCGGATGACTATATCTTAAGGCTGCCATAGGACCGATCGGTCCGAAAAGGAGTCTTAGTGAGAAAAACTTTTTTATTTTAAATTTTATCTTTCTTAAACTAGGCGATGGTTAATTTGATATGTTTTCAAAAAGATTCGCGAAATTTGGTCGAAATCGTATGTTTATCTGTCGAAAAATGGGTTTTAGTTACAAAAATTTTTGATTTTTATGTAAGCGTTTTTAAACTCTGATATTTCAAAAACCGCATTTGCAAGGGTATAAAAGCTTCGGCACAGACCAAGTTAGCTTGGTCTTCTCGTTTTGGTTAATATGTCCTAATTTCCCAGTGACAGCCAAACCGAAAATGTAAAACAAAAAAGTCTGCCTCTCTCATCTTCGACTGTTCCATTTTCGATCGTTTTGTTGGGACTTGTGGTTGAGAAAATCTTATGTATCTACGCAGAAAAAACTAAATCAAGCTTAAACAATTTTCGTATAGATAACTCAAAATGATCATTTCAAGTACGGATCCCACTTGAAAATCAAATAATCCTGACTCGAGATTGACGTAAGTACGGAATTCCACGGTCAAAGCGAAACCGAGAGCAATGATTGATGATGTTTGATGTATGATTTTTGATGTTTGATGTATGTGAACCAGAGAACTGCAAAAATCACTTTTTTCTTGATTGGCTCATACACAAAAATTCTTACTCACATTTAAACAATCAACAAAACTCAGAGCTGTATATATACAACTCACAACGCAATCGCATCGAGCAGCGTTATGTGATCGAACGTTTATGTTCATATTTATTCATCGAACAGAACTCAGTGCTGAATATATTCAGCTCATACCGGCAGTCGCATCAAGCGGTTGGGCTAGAGTTTTTTGATTGGACGTTTATGTGTTCGATCGAACAAAACTCAGCGTTGACCAGCCAGTCTTTCCATCTCTCTCTTTTTTTCATAGCTGTCAGCACAGCGACGTCTTTGCAAGAGTTTTTACATACGAGTTGATTTTCGCTCACTCTAAACAATCGTTGTTGAGCCAAACGAACAATCAGCCGAACTGATTGGAATGAAGTCGAACATGATTATAATCAGAGTGCCAACAATTGGTTCGAATAAAACTCTGCTGCAAACATGTTGAGTATGCAAGTTTGATGACTAAAGCGCGAAGCCTGTTAATTCGGGTATGAGCGTTTGGCAATCGAAAGAAGCCGTTCTCTGATGTGAACACAGCCATTCACTTTTCGAGAATGTGATTGAATGTTCGTCAGTGGAATAAGGGTATTAAACATTTTATTTATATTTAGCAGCTTCGATCTTAAAGATGCCTCCAAAAATTCCAGAAGGGAAAAATATTACAAAAATTCGTTTTCCTTCAGCATTTCATATTTGAGATGCCAAGAATATTTAACTTTTTGACAACAAGAATACAATTCCTGTATTCGGCTCTATCTTTTTTCGACGAAGATATAAACAAATTCTGAAACGAACTAAAAATTTGCAAAAGAAAACCAGGTATTTAGCTAGTTTTCTATAAATATTTTAAAATGTTAATAACATTTACCATAAAAACAAAAATTTTATGGTCAAAGAGGCAAATCTCTTTGTTCCACAGATAACAAATAATGCTCCACGCACGACACTTTATTGCGTTTGTTTGACAATTTTTACTAATTTGTGTGAGTGAGCAGCAGCAGCAGCAGCGACAACATTCGCAAGTGAATTTTCACAAGTTTTCCCCCATTTTTATTTAGTTTTTTTGAGGGGGCCGCTCAACGACTCGCGTTGGTTGGCTGGGTGATGAGTGACTGTGACGGTGACTGTGACTGTGCGTGGAGCTGTGTGTTTTGTAATGGTGAGTGCGTGAGTTGAAAGACAACAAGATATCATCTTCACATAGAAAGACAGAGAGAGAGCGAGACAACTGGCCATGAGTTGGCCAATTAGTTAGTAGCTCTGTTTGAGTTTAGTCAAAGTAGCGGCAACGCGTTGTCGTGCCTTATTGCCCCATGGTCTGTGTGTGTGCCACACAGAGTTGGCCAAACAATTGTGCAGGCAGCAGCAGTTAACGCGTTTTATTGTCTGTTTTGCCAGCGTCCACAAACGGAAGGGGGGCCAACTAAACTGTGGGAGTGAGTAGAGGTCTGGGTGTGCGTGAGGAGCATTTGTGGCCGGCCGCAAAACCAGCAAACATCATGGCGTAGATCATTAGCGTAGATGGTGTTATTATTTGCACGTTTTGTGTGAAATGCACTTGGTCTCGGAGGGGAGCGCTCTCTCTCTCACTCACTGTGTCTTTCTCTATTTCTGGGTGCGTTACTTGATCAACATGAAGAGATTAGGCCTTCGGTTTTTGCACTAGTTGGTTGTGGGCAACTTTTTAGAATAAATAAATCTTTACTACAGTTGCATTTGGCAATTAAAACGCCAGGAAGTTAAGCCCATAGTTGGGGGAATGGGATGCTTAACCACATGCACGACAATCTACTTACAACTCTTTCCTAAAAGCTCAAGTTTTTTTGAAAAACTTTATCAAATTTTCTTGAGCAAGTAAATTCTGACCAAACAATTGTTTAAACTTAAGCAAGTGGCATTGCTTCAATTTGAAATGTTTTTTCTACTTTTTTTCCCATAAAAAAATCCCAAAAAAAAAATTGTGACTAAAATTGTCCCTAAAAATTGAAAGTGTCATTCCAGCCTAAGCATAGTTAAACAATTACTATCTTTTAGATATTAAACAAATTTATAGACTTTCTAATCAAATCTGAGTGTACCTCTGGCTGGCTCTAATAAAACTGGGAAAACATAGGCTTAGATAAGGTTCGAATTAAGACCTTCTGCCCAAAACATCGAAGAATTGCCGAACTCAAGCCACTGATTAAGGGTTGTAAAAATGAAGGCTCTAGCTTTTGGAGAGAAATGCATACAATTTTGATCTTTTAAGCACGTTTTTTTCCAATTGTTCACAAATTTTGAATTGATCCGTAAAAATTGATATACGTAAATGTATACAGAGTTGTAATCGCTACTTGCAGGCAGTGCTGCCAGAATCTCCGAAGCAAAAATTGCTAGATTTGGAAAAAAAAAGTTGTTAAAAATTGCTAAAAATTAAGTGAAAATTGCCAAAAAAAATATTGCTAAGCCATTAAAGTTTTCGTTTTCGACAAATATATGTAATGTATTGAAACCCGTGTGTTTGGCAATGTGTAGGCATAGTGCCGCTTCCTGTTCCTCCGTTTTTGTTGAATTTGGAACGAGACAACTTATTTTTTTGGGTAAATGTGCCAATCGCAGCTACATGTTTTCTTGAGGCGGCGCACAGTCTAAGATTTTGCCTATTTAGGGAGACTTAAATCAAAAAAAAAGTGTACCAAATTGAATGATTTTTTTTTAAATGTTAGAAAAATATCCAGTTTTTATGAAAGCAAAGAAAAATCAGAATCAAAATATCATTAACAGCAATAAAATAGTCATTTAACAGGCCACATTGCAACGCTTGAAAAATTCCATTTGACAGCTCGCATCAGGCACAAAATGAAAGCGATTAATATTTAGCCGTAAGAGTCTTGTTTCCAAGAAGAGCTATTTGTAACTTATTCTTGCATAGTTGAACTGCATTGTAATTTTTAATACCGGGTTTTAATACCTTCACTGGAACATTTCATATAATTTTTTTTAAAAACACCTAAAAACTAAGCCAATTGGAAAAAATCTTTTTGCTTTTATGAACGCCAACTTGTAAGTTCTATCGAGTTCGGTGATACCACGACATGGAGGACAAGCGGATAGATTCCCAGAACATATTTAAGAAAATAAACATGTTTTCGCAATTTTGAGTTTTTCATTTTATTGTTAGATCAATTTTCGAACAAAATCACGTGTAATTCGATGCTTTTTGCTACGACCTCAGTTTTAAAGCTATCTTTACAAAACTTGCACGAAAGCTTGAAATACATGTAGGCTATATATTTGTCATAACCGGACTGATTAGATGAATATAGCATAGGACCGATCGGTCAGAAAACAAGTTTTTGTGAGAAAAACTTCTCTGTTTCCAAAATTAGCGTCTTATAAAAATCAGACGACTATATACCTACCATAGGAACGTTCGTTTTTGTTTTTAGTGATAGCGTCACCAAACATAGCATTTAATAATTTTAAATGCTATCACACAATTCTACATAATTTCATCAAAATCGGTGGACTATATCGTATAGCTCCCATATAAAAATCGTGTTCTGACTATAACTGAAAAATGCGATGTTGTATGGGAGGGGGGAGTAGTTTTAGTCCGATGTTGTTCATCTTAGAAACATAGTTCCGTATGGTCAAAAAATGTTTCCATTTTAAATTTCAAGCGGATATCTCTTAAACTACGGCCTCAATTGATTTCAGTCCCCCTAGATAGGCAAAATCGTACACTGTGCGGCGTGGTGGCGGATATCAAAAAGCTTTGCGCCTATTGCGGACTTGCAAAACGCAAAATATGCTTTCGTTGAATCAGCGCAATCCTTGCGAATACATTGCTTGAACTTGTCATGTTGCAGCCAGGCATCACGAAAATTTTGCTTATACACTTTTGGCAACTTAACCCAATCACAAAACACAGCAAAAGAGTGAGCGAACACTTTAAAGTTGTTCATATAATCGAACCACAGAGTCAAATAGAAGTTCCGATATCTTTGTGAACCACTATTAATTGTAATTTGTGCAGTCAATTGCACAAAGGTATACAAAAAAGTAAAAAATTCTAAAGAAAATTAAAAACTTTCTAGTTTTTTAATAAAGTTGCTAAAATTGCTAAAGAAAAATTAAAAAAATGCTAGATTTGTTGCTAATAGCATTTTAAAAAAAAAGTTGCACATTTTTTTAAAAGTTGCTAGATCTAGATCTAAATTGCTAAGGTGGCAGCACTGCTTGCAGGCTGCCAGCCTTCAAAGTGTTTAAGAGACCATAGATCTTGTAATGAGCATTTGCCACGCTGCGTTATAGTGCCCATTGAGATACTTAGAGTCGCCGGCTGCGCAATCGTTCAGTTGAGATCAGCGGCCGGCAAAACACATATGCTCACTTTGGCGTTGCGTGTGTGTGTTTAGCCACGCTTATTATAGTCTGTACCAAAGGTACACAGAGTATATTAAGTTGTGCAAAAGTATGTAACAGGGAGTAGGAATCATTTCCGACCCTATAAAGTATATATATTCCTGATCAGTATCAACAGCCAAGTCGATATAGCCATGTCCGTCTGTCTGTCTGTCCGTCTGTATGAACGCACAGATCTCAGAGATGGTAAGAGATAAAGGTTTGACATGTATGGGACATATATTTCTTATACTTGCAGGCAGATCAAGTTTATTTTCAATTTTTGTCACGCCCCCTCCCGCCTCCGAAATTTGGAAAAAACGTCATATCTCCTACAGTTTTGATGATAGATGGTTCGTTTCTTCTAAAGATATCTAGTAATCAAAATTATTTATCGATTTGCTGAAGGAACGATAAAGATCGGATGAACGATACTCAAGTTATGAGCAAAAAAAACAGCCGGTTAACTCCCAAACCTACTACTCTCCCAGCTACTCCGTTACTCTCCCAGCTACTCCGTTATTTTTTTTGTGCACCCGCATGCTCTCTCAAAAAATACCCCAAATACCGCTCAGGTGTTTTTTGTGCCACTTTTGCTTTGCTCGAAAGGATTGTGCGTTTTGGCAACAAGAACTTATAGCCACTCTTTAAAGCAGCCACAAATCAAAATGAGCCACTACAGATTACCAAAAAAGCAATGATGCGGCGCTTGGTCACCTTGCCGAGTGTATTTCTAGAAAGTATTTCAAATATCATGCAAAATACATATATATATACTTTTCTCTCCCTCTCCTGTGCAGAATAAACATACTTAACCCCAAATAAAATATATAAAGAAGAAATCCACAAAAAAAACAACAAAATTTAACCCAATGTCATAACTCAATAAATCATATACCCATCAGCAAGAGCTAACACCTACCTACCCAACCCAAAATGGAGTTATATAACATAAACTTCAGGTGAAATTTTTGCGCTGAAAGATAATAAACAAGCCATGACAGGGGCAGCCCGCATCCTCAAGCTAGCTAATCCGGCGCCACAAACCGCAAATAGAGAAAGAAAGAGACGGAGGAGGAGGTGGAGAAAAAAGTAAACAGCACTTGAGGGTATTCGTCCAACTTCTTTTTTTTGCCTTTGTGGCTAATGATGCGACACATTTGCTAATTTCTATCGAGGCCCACCACTTGCCTTGGCTGGGGTATGGGATCATCAATATCGTGATGATGCGTAGACAACCGCAAAACAGGTCTCAATACCACCCGAAGCTTTCTTTTGTGCGGGATTGAAATTAAACCATGTTGAAATTAATTAAAATAAAAAGAGTGCCAGTACTCGTAGTTTTCTTAGAGAATGGAGGAAAGTGTGCAAAATTGTGCAAATGCTTCGAGTCATTGTAAACCCCAATTTCTTTGATAATGGAGACATTGGCTATTTTTATATGATTTGCATATTCTTTGTATAACTTTTACTCTTTTGTCTTGTGGGTTTCACTGACATTTGAACTTTGAGTTTAGGGGAAATGTATTTACATTGTTATTGAAACTTTATGAACGGCTGGACCGATTTTAATAATCTCTAATTTCTAGATCCCAGTTCTTAAAAGTATCCAAAATTAAATTGACCAAATTCTAGTTCTAAATCCAAATCTTCTTGTCTTGTCCGTTGACTTCAATTTCGACGCCGGCGATCGCGCAAAAAAGCACACTTCGTCGTGACAAACAAAATGCTCACGTTTTATCGCAGACAAAAGATCTCCATTTTTACGCTAAATTTCATTTCGGTCGTCTTGGGCTTTTTTTGTCGCTCTTTTGGCGCAAAGTTGATTTTGTTTTTTTTTTTTTTCTTTATTTGCTTCTGCTCTGGATCGATCGCTTTTCTGGGGTGCCCCTTTTGTTTGGAAAGTTTTTCATTTTGGCTCGTTAAAAAATTTGAAAAAAAAATTTTTTTTAGACAAAAGGGTGAGGGTGGCGGAGTGGGAGGGGGGGGGGGAGTCTGGTTTATCTTTGCATATTCATAAAGCTCGTTTGTCGTTTGACTTTTAGCTGCTTTATTATGGTGCAGGAGGCATGGAAATCGTCAGGTTTTATCAGTGACACCAAAAGTTGCCAAAAGGTGGAAGACCAGACCAGATAGCACCCAGGCACCAAATCAGACGGCAGTCGGCTGCAGGCAGCTGCAGTTGCGCAAAACGTCAGAAAAGTGATATTTGCTTATTGTTAACGAATTGCCTGATGAGGTAAGGGTGAGAGGAAAACAAAATTTAGTTGAAATGGTACCAGGAACACCAAGCCGTTCAGGCACAATTTCTGTTACGTCTCAACGGTTTAAAGAGGTCTTATAACAAAAGGTGATACAATTATTATAAAAATTTCTGGATTACTTTTACTGATTTTGAGTTATGGTTTCTAAACTTCTTCACTATTTCTCATGTGAAAGTCAATAAAGCAAAGTTTTTCGCTTAAAGAAATTACATCAAAATGCAAAGGTGATTTAGAGCCATAAGTCAGATATTATTCACGCCATGAACTTGATACTGTGTTGGTTAATAGCACTAGGCTAGATATTTTTGCCGCTTCCAGAAGGTTTCCGAAAAAGAAAGGGTTCAAATTTTATTACAAACGGCATCGAAATATTTTTTCCCGAATTTGAAGAAACAATTATATTATATTATAATACATCCAAGGAGTTACGCGGTTATCGAGCAATATTTGTACCCGTTACTCGTAGAGTACTTACTTTACATACATTTTACATACTTTTGCACAAACTTAATATACTCTGTGTACCTTTGGTACAGAGTATAAAAATATTACATAATTACTTTTTGGCTTTTGCTGGGTTGATGGTGACATCTAAAGATGACAAAGGCGATAATATCACCTTAAAGACGAGTATAAACCATCTTTATATATGATTGTTGAATCTAGATTAAAATTGAAATTATAATACTGCACAGACAAAAAAAAGATCAAATATCAGCCCTATCTTCAATAATATCAAAATAATATCCATTTTTCATATCAAAGGGACACTATTTCCACCTAAACATTTGGATGCGATAATATCATTTTGATATTTTTTTCAGATGAAGGCCGATTCGATACTCAAAATACCCGAATGATGCTAAATATCGTGATCATTTTTTTCTGTGTGTAATAAGATAAGTACACATTATCTTGGATTAAGATTCGTTGTTGTCTTTGTGAAAATTCTCGAGTCATATCTAGTTAATGAATTAATATTTCTTTAATGGAAGGCGATTCTTGCCTACAATTGCTCATTTCTTTTAGGCGATATTGCTGTTCAAACACTGAAAACAAAGACAAACTAAAGTATTACTGTATTCGATTTTATCGGCTCAATGGATCTTTTCGAACTTAACGGCTATACGTGTCTATTCGGGCATACCGGGTATACGGTCTTACTTGTCCATTCAAGCTTGAATTTGATGATCGAAGATTTTGTACATTTCTCTTGTCCGTCCGATTCTCGAGTATGGATCATGCGTGTGGTCTGCGCAATATTCGACCCATCAAGATAGAATTGAATCTGTGCAAAAACAGTTTTTATTGTTTGCTCTTCGTGGCTTGGGCTGCAATCCTGTGGTCCGTTTACCATCGTACTCTAGTAGACTTCTTTTGATTAATCTTCCCTCCCTAATTAACCGTATAGTTATGCTTGGAGTAATCTTTATACATTGACTAATTAATGTTGAAATCGACTCAACTGAGTTGGTTGGCCAAATTAACCTCAACGTTTACTAAATCGTTGTAATACTAACTATGCCTTGCATGAACCGTTTCGTGTCCTCTGTGCAGATTACAATAAACTCTACCGAGTAATGAACTCGGAAGCTTCTCTTCCTGCTATAAATATTTCTATTTTAACTTATTTAGCCCGTAGTTAACATTACTTTATGTTCTTCCTTCGCGATTCGTCGGTTGGGTGGGAGGGGGGCTGCTATCTTGCCTGAGGTTCGCGTGTAACAAGCTTCGGCTTGGTGTCGCATGGGCCACTTGAACGTACTGCGCATTGTACGTAAATTTCTTGAGTATGGAATAATCTCACGATGTTAAGCCAGAAAGAACACAATGGACAAGGAGAACTACGAAAAACACAAAAAGAGAACTATATTTCAACCAGAATCCGTCTCCAAGATTCGCAAATGTTTCTGACACTTTGCTTCTGAAATGATGGTAAATTTCTGACCTAGATAATACCTAATGGTCTTTGCTTACCCTCGGTGAAACCATCTTTACAGGAAGCCACCAGTTCAAGTTTACATAAACAACAAAAATACAAAATAACTTTCATTATAAAAATAAAAAAAGGCAACCAAAAAAGAGTAGAAGAATAAAGAATTTATTTTAAAGAATTGTTAGCCGGTCTTGTTGCTCATACCATGATGGAATAACATAAGGTGGTCCCGTCGGCAACAGACATCCACTTATTGTATGCTTGCAATAAGTGCGAGTGAAAGGAACATAGTATACTGAGTGTCGTATTGAGTGTGAGTGAGGCGGCAAAGTGATTGTTGATTAACCCTTAGCATGTCCGTAGGGTTTGAATATGCCATTTATAATAAGAAGACGAGACATTTTTTTAAAGTTTAATTTTTAATAATTTTGAATTACCAATTAAACGCTGCTTTTGGTTCTTAATACAATTTTTTTTGTTTAAGTACTTAGCTTTAAAAAATATTCTTATTTTAAAATAGAAAGAAATTACAAATTTATCCAGCTCTACATTTTGCAATATTTCATATTATTATGTGCACGCTTAAGGGTTAATGAACAACAAAAAAAATTTGTCCGCACACAACCTTTCTCGTCAACAAGCAAACGTGCACTGAAATAAGTGTATACTTCGTAAAACTTCGGCTGCCGACGGGACCACCTTATGTTATTCCATCATGGCTCATACAATGCTTAAGACACGACTGGCTAAATTAATTGAGCACATTTGAAGGATGGATTTTCTGGGTTTTTTGGCCTACTATGTTTACACATTTTTCTTTTCTTTAGATTGGGAAGAAAAGTAACTTTAGAAAAATGTGTATATGTTCGGTATCGGTTTGTTCATTATGAAAAGGTAATGCTTTCTTGGAAGGTAATTGAATGCCCCATCATTCATTTACAACACCACTTCTTAATCTGGTTCTTGACTTCCGCGTTATAAAGGCTTTTATCGGAAACTTTGCATTAAATTTATCATTTCATTACGCCACGACAAGTCCTCCGATTCTTCAACGTTGTCAGACTTATTAGCCGTAGCCTGTCAGTATAAGATGGTAGTAGGCGATGAGGCTCCCAGTTTAGGCCGCGCAATGCAAACAGAAGAAGTTGTTTCTATAAGGTCTGGATCCTTATCATACTGAGGGGACCAAACGCAAGAGCATTCAAGAACAATATTCAAGGATCGGGCGAAAAGGAGAGGTAAACAAAAGTTTGGTGATGTATGGATCATCGAATTCCTTTGACCAACGTTTATGAAATGCCAAAACCCCCTTAGATTTATTTACTATAATGCCGATATGGTCATTAAAGCAAATTCGAATAAAACACCACCCACACACATAAAACAACAGATTGTGGTGCCCAAGTTATGTCTATTGCAGCAAAATGTCATTTACTTGCACTTTGAATGATTTAAGTACAGTAAATTGAATTCAATAAAGAAATTTGACCGTGTGATGAGGTGATTACCTGGAGATGACTCCCCTGAGGGGCACCAGAAACGACATTCTCTACTTTTGATGGAGTTGAATTAAATAAGACTCGCTGAGTCCGATTCGACAAATAAATAGAAATCTATTTGAGCAGTAATTCTGGGAAACCTATTACTGAAAGTTAATGCAAGAGAAGAAGATGATTTACAGAATCAAACGCTTTGCTCAAGCTAGTAAAAACGATGTTAGTTTGCTGCTTTTCTATAATACCTTCAGGTATTCATCCGTTTTAAACCCAAAACAGTACTTTTTCTATAGTTTACCTTAATTCAACCATAGCATTGGGTTCCGATTCCTCATTTCGGCACTTATAATGACCCACATATGTATACACTAGGGTGTCCCAAAAAAAAATTTTCGTTTTTGTTCAGGCATTTTATGAAAGCTTTTAGGGGCTCCACATGTCCACTCAGACCTACTCGGGTCTCACGGGCGGTATCTCGTTGACGCACGACGATGCGCACGACTCAACGCCAATGTCGTGTGTTTTTGCTTTCGCATTTGCATGTACATACTTCATCAGAATTTCAATCGACGCCATTTGTCCATTTGTTGGCTCTATCGGCTTCGCTTGATGTATCCAAGTAATCCGTTCGGTCCCCAACGGGATCATTTCCTTCTCCAACGGCTGGGATTACGGTTTTTCAGCGGCCACGGAGAAGTGTCTTTCGGCAAGAAGCTTCAACAATTTGGATTTACTTTATTTCAATATTTTGGAGAAAAGCATTGACCAAAAGATTTTGGATTTAACCCACAACTGATTGTAAGCGAGAGCTTTTCTTTATTTTCTATTTACCGTTTCAGTTGCCCCTTCACGTCAGCTTCCATTTTGTACAGTGTGGTTACGGTGTGTGTTTACGCAGTGACCGATTCGATTTCTTAAAACTTATACACAATAATATTGACTATTTTCAAACAATTGTCCAAAATCTACACTTCCAAACTTACTTTTATGTTTAGTATCGTTAAGAAAAATGGTTCTTTACAAACTTTTACTCAATGGGTCACCGTTATCAGCTATTCGCGGCAGCTGTTAAGTAGATAGCAATGATTAGGATTCGGTGTTAAACTGTAGATCACTTTCTTTTAAGAATATTGATTTGTTTATATTATATTATAGTCGGGAGCAAATGACCGACTTTCTCACTTGTTTTCTGTTGCTTCTGGAAAACATGAACTTACAAATAATTTTATTAATAACTATTCCTTTCCAGAAATCGATTATTCTACCATATCACCAGATAAACATCATAGGGCCCTGTTCCGAGTTCTGAGTCAGTTTTCGTGTAAACGTTCGTATTTAGAATTGAAGTTGTATTAGACCCGTTAAACCCGTATAGAAGCGTAGAGCCGTTGGACCCGAATAGATCCGTGGAGCCGTTAGACCTGAATGAAACCGTGAAGCCGTTAGTCCTGAATAGAACCCTTAGAACCGTAGAGCCGTTAGACCAGAATAGACCCGTAAAGCCGATAAGACTGAATAGAGCCTTACAGCCGTGAGACCCGTGCAACCGTTAGAACCGAATGGAACCCTAGAGCCAATGGATCCGTGGACCCTTTAGACCCGCGTTGATTCATAGAGCCGTAGAGCTGTATCTGTAGACCGTATGTTGGACCAGTTAGAACCGACTGAATCCGTGAATTCGTTACAAAAGTGCCATGAGAAGTTAAAACCCGCAAGGTTCATTGTATTTTTTCCCTGCCGCTTGAGTAAAATCTTTGTGTGTGTGTGTAACATGCAACGATGTTTATTAAGCTTCTAAGCGAGTATTACTTCCTCATTTACTGTCACTTTGCACAACAAGTTCTTTAACAGAGCACTTAACTTTATGTTTCCTTTTCTTTTTTTTGGGTCATGCTCCTCTTTCTAAGGCAAAAAAAAAAAATCAAAAAAAAAAAGAAACGATTCCGATATAAATAAACAAACGATCGAAGAGACTCCAAGTCGAACCAACAAAGTCAATCAGCCAATCGCGACATTTTATTGCCTCAAAAAAAAGCCGTTTTTTTATATGCGGCTCATAAATTATATTTAAATTTCTGTGCACGTACTCAAGCGTACAATGTGGGGCGGGCGGATGAGGCGGAGGTGGGGAGGGGGCACTGCCACAAAATGGCAGTCACTAAATCAAAACCCAAACACACGCTTCAGTAAACCTACTTTTAATGAAGAAAAGATCAACGCCAAAGAAAAACTAGGTAGAAAAGATCACCACACCACAGTGATCCATCCACTGAGGCGGAAAAAAAGAGAAAATCATCATCATCAAAATAAAAACGTAACGCTTGCATATGAAGAAAATATGGGTGCGTTTTTTTGCCAACGACTTAACTCATTATCGAGATCAATTGATCGCCAGGCGTAGTCTACACTCATGTGTGAGACGACTCCCCCTTTTTGTATTTGTAGTCACTTTGGCCCCACCGTCCATGTGGGATCGCCTGGGTAAACAAACTTCAATCGACAACAACGATCAACCATCGACGACTACGACAATTGTTGCCAAATTAGATCATCAGGCAGCGAACGAACGGAGGAACGGCAGCAGCAGCAAGTCTCTCCCCAAAAATAATAATAAAAAAAATAAAAAACACAACCAACCTCACGTGTGCACACAGATGCCCAACAAGCGATCAAAAGCCAACGTAAATATACGAAAATTAATATGCACGCAGTTCGTGGCTCCAGTCTCCCGTCTCCCAGTCTCCCAGTCAACCAGCTCCAGCCTCAGCTCAGGTTACTAGCTTCAACTCGCGATCGTGCCTGCTGCTTTCTTGCTAAACAATTTGCAAACGATTTCTAATAAGCGTCTTAAATTGTAACAAAATAGACGCGCATTTAGGGCCTTTTGTGTGCTCAACGAAAAAAAAAAAAATGGAAATGGCCAACAAAAAGGTGGCTTGACCCAAAGGTTTTTTTTTCATTTTTTATTTTTGTGGGCCAAATTTTGCGCTTTATCGCTGAATATTCAAACCACTGGAACTGAAGTCGTACAGTCAACAGCGGAAAGGCTGTAGGAGTAGATTTTGTTGACGAATTCAGAGGCACTTTAAACAACGGTACGACAGGGAGTTTCACATACTTTGTATACGAATTGCTAGAATAATGATTAAACGAGAAGGCCAAGCTAAGTTCGTCTGTGCCGAAGTTTTTATACACTTGCAAATGCTGTTTTTGAAATGTCAGAGTTTAAGAACGCTTACATAAAAATCAAACATTTTTGTAAATAAAACCCGTTTTTCGACAGATAAACATCCGAATTCGACCAAATTTTGCAAATCTTTTTGAAAACAAATCAAATTAAGAACGATAAAATTTAAAACAAAAAAGTTTTTCTAACTTAGACTCATTTTCCGACCGATCGGTCGTATGGCAGCCTTAAGATATAGTCATCCGATTTCGACCAAATTTTGCGAATATATTTCAAAGCATATAGAATAAGTAATCAGAGACTTTAAGGATGCTAACATGAAAAACAAACAAAAATTTCTTACCAAGAACCATTTTCGGCCGATCGGTTCAATGGCAAGCATAAAATGTAGTCACCCGATGTCGATCAACTTTTTCAAATTAGTTTGAAAGCGTTTAATATAAAGAATCACCAACCTTAAGAACGATTTACTTGAAAACAAAAAAGTTTTTCTCAGTGAGACACATTTTCCGACCGATCAGTCCTATGGCAGCTATAAGATATAGTCATCCGATTTTGACCAAAGTTTGCAAATCTGTTTGAAAGCATATAATATTAATAATGGCCGAGTTTAAGAACGCTAACATTGAAAACAAAAAAGTTTTTCTCACTAAGACCCATTTTTTGACCGATGGTTCCTATGGCAGCTATAAGATATAGTCATCCGATCCGGTCGGTTCCGACATATTAGCAGCGTGCAGTAAATTGAAGACTCTGTGCAAAATTTCAGCTCGATAGCTTTAAAACTGAGAGACTAGTTTGCGTAGAAACAGACGGACAGACAGACAGACAGCTCTATGGACTCAGCTCGTCGCCCTGATCGAGAATATATATAGTTTATGGGGTCGGAAATGAATATTTCTATGCTTTGCAAACTTTTGGGCAAAATTATAATACCCTTTGCAAGGGTATAAAAATTAGGAAACCAGAATTAGGATATCAAATATAAAAAAAACATTCCTAAGGGTCACGCACACACATGCACAAGCTTCTATGACTTAGCGTTCAGCTACAGTTGGCGGAATTTTAGCTACAAGTCTGACTTGGGATTCCCAAGTGATCTTAGCAGTTCTGGCATGAGGTAGCGTCTATAAACTCATTGAAGTTGGGCAAAAGATCGCTGATGATCAAACTGTAGTAGTTTGTAAAATAGCTATACGATCAACCAGCCTCCTTTGTGGTGCGTGTCTTGTTTTAGAAAATGTTATGATAAAAATCATAACTAATAGACCTAGAGCCCGCTAAAAAGTTCTATGATTCATTCCGAGTACAAAAATTACAACAAAATCGAGTTCATTAATATCAGAAAATAGAAGCTTTAATTTTCCGACTCCGGTTGAATTTTACTTTCACATTTCATTTCATTTTAGCCAATACGTTTGTAGGAATGTACAGTTTCATGGACTTCAACAGGAATATAGCAAGAGCACAGTTTTTGTCCACAATATTGAAATACTGGTGGTGCTTTCATTTGTTCGCCCAACGGATGTAATTAGAGCTTTGAAGCAGTTAACGTTGACGGAATTTTGGTTAGAAAACAAAGATGATTTAGTTCGTTTATCACAGAACAGAAAGAAGCCATTTTTCGAAATTACCCTTTGGAACTCGCATTTTGTACCAAAGGTTCAATTACTGTCTTATGTCTCTACTCAAGTTGTTTGCCGAAGAAACCAAAAAAGATTTTGTTGGATTTTTAGGCAAGGTGGCCCACAATATTTAAATGTAGACAATTCACTTAGAAAGAAAACCAAGACAGAAAACCGGTGGAAGGCCACAAAAAACAACAGAAACCCTTGACCACTACATAGTAACTTTGAGCAAAAAGGACCCATTTAAATCATCGAAGGCTATTGCAGCCGAAATTGGGAATTCAGTTAGAGCTCCAACTATTCGAAGACGACTACAAGATGCCAACCTACCAGGAAGAATTGCCAGAAGAGTCCCACTTAGGCAAACTTTAGCAAGGGACCACAAAGACTGGGTAGGATGCACCGGGGAGAAAAAATTGAGAAACATATTATGGAGCGATGAAACCAAGATTAATTTGTTTGGGAATGACTGTGAAAGGAATGTTCGACGCCCTAATGGAAAGGAATTCCATCCACGGCTTACAAAAAAAACAGTCAAACATGGAGGTGGCAATATAATGGTATGGGGTTGCGTAGGTCCAATTTATCAGACTACGAACAAAATGAATGCTGAAGAGTACAAATCTATCCAAAAAGTTGACATTCTGAAGTGGCCAAGCCAATCCACCGACCTTAACCCCATTGAAAACTTGTGGGGAGACTTAAAAAAGAAATTGGCAAAGCATTCATTTTCAAATAAACAAAAATTATGGGAAGGTGTCCAAAAACTGTGGTATGAGACACCAGTAGAGACCTGCCAGGCTCTTATTAAAAGTATGCCAAAAAGAATAGCAATAGTGGCCAAAAATAGAGGTGGATACACTGGATACTAAGTTAGGAAATACTAATTTACCTAAAAAAAGAACACAAAATGGAGATTAAAATATTTTTCTTACCAACACATGAAGTGTACCTATTATTATGATCACACTGAAAACGTATCTGAAACACAAAATGATCTCTTTTATGTTATATTATTATTCTATGTTACAATTAAGTTTATTTTATAAAAAACAAATAGTTTAAGAAACAATGAGAACAAATTTGTAAGTTTGAAACAATTAATAAAACTGTTTTCTGTACCTTAAAGTCAGAGTTGATGTGTGTACCTATTAATATGATCAATTGTGTATGTTCGATTACGAGTCATTCCACAAAAGGTGCATGCTGGCTAAAAACTTCGATGCAGGCTGGCAAAAAAATTACAGATAAATAAAAAATAAAAAAATAGAACTTAAAAGTGGTTATTCAGATTTATTCATAAGTGTATTTTTTCTTCTATTTGGATAAGCTTGTCTGTGCTCTTCGATGCATTGAAGATGGTGATGCTGATCGCGTTTTGTAACACGCCCATCAAAGTCCTCAACTAGTTTCGCTCCTCTTTCTGCGACATCATTCACAACTTTGATATGAATGGCGACGGCGACTACTGCCTCTAGAAAGAGCGTCCTCGTCATCGGACCTCTATCTTTTAAAAGCAGCATCAGGACTCAATTCAAATAATTTTTCGGAAGCGACATCAAAAATGCGTTCTAAATAGTCCATAAAATTCTTTTCTCTTTGGCGGCACAACACTTTATCGCGACAAGCATTTTTTCCTAGAGCCCCATATTGATCATAGAGTTTCCTTAAGCTTCTGCATACATTTCTTTCTAGCTCCATGGTAAGCCCAAATGATTTCAACATATCATCAATTTGAAGGACAGTGCGGCTTAAGCTCTCCCTTAATGAGTATTTGTGTACGCTTGTATTATGCAGAAGAACCGCCAAGACTTCTATTCTTTGCTGAATCCATCAACGCTATTTGAATCCTCTATATCCTGCATTTTGCTTTGCATAAAATATTTTTAAAAATTGGTTTTTAATTCAACAAAGTTTTGGCATCTCAAAAGTTACTTTGACCTACACGACCTAGAGCCAGCTAACATCTACATTCAAAAAGTTACTTTGTTGAAATAGTAAAATGAAAAAGGTGAAATTGAAATTTTATGTAGCAACTTTAAGGCCATGGTGGAGGTATTAAAACATAAAATTTCGAATTTTGGTTCTATATTAAGGTAACTAGAAATTATTACTAATTTTGATCATTGAGGAAAAGAAAATTTAAAAAAAAAAAAAATTTCCATACGATTATGTTCAGTGTACATAAA
>JBAMBO010002034.1:0-147442 GCA_037044535.1 Lordiphosa magnipectinata | reverse complement strand
AACCAAAAAGAACATTAACTTCTAAATTATAAACAAAGTGTAAACATAAGGATAATAAAACAGACAAATTGAAAATGCACATATGCTTATTTCCCATGGACTTTCATTTATTTAAGTTTATAAATTTATGAGTACTATTAAATAAAATAAATTAAAACGAATTCTGTTCCGTCATAATCAGGGGTGTCCTGGAAATCTCTAGAGATTTTCGTATAAACGATTGCACTTCGAACTTAACTTGGACTACTTTATTTGAGAAGTGAAAAGAATAAGGCCGGCTACTAGATCAACTAGATGGAAGGGCAACCGTACGCATTAATTCTCCTTGGCTTTGAGCAGGCGGTTTCAAATTTCTCAACTTTCGTCATCTAATTTAGTAGCCCGGCATATTTGTGCCCCTTTACATATAAAGTCCAACAGCTATAATATGAAATGCTACCGTTTATGCGAAAACCTCTACAGATTTCTGGGACACACCCGTATAACATATTCCTAAGAACATCTACGCACAATATGCATTGCACATATACTTATTTCACGTAGATATAATGTTGGAATGGATCTTAGACCTATTAAAAGTTTTTATGTTTAGTTTTTTAGTTCAAGAACGCAAAAAAGTGCTCGCAAACGAAAAACTCCTTATATAAACAAGTGAGAATGTCGGTCACGCCCGACTATAACATACTCTGTACCAGTTCATTTGATCCCGACTATAATATTATAACCCACCAAGCATTTGGAAGATCATTTTTACAAAATTCACCTGAAAGAGTCGTTTTCGAGCTCTTTTGATGATTAAAAAAAGATTCATTTCATATGCGATTTAAAGAAGACTCGAAAATGAATTATGCATATGTTCAAAAGGTGAGCAATCGCTAATTGATCATGCAGGGGTTTGAAATGTGATTATTTACTATAAGCAGTTGCTATGCAGTAATATTTTGCACCACTGGACGATGCAAAACTGCTTGTTATCTCTTTGTTCAGATTCTAAGGGTACTTCTTTTTCCAAGTTTTAATGCAGATGTCAAATTCTGCATTTCTGTTCATTCTTATCAGTTCAGTTCATTCTTATCTCCACAAACATAAAAAAAAGAAAAAAAAAAAAAGTAAAAAAAAAAAACGGGAAAAAATATTATTAAAAAAGAAAATGTCAGTCAAACAACTGAGAAGACTTGCGAAAAATGAAGCCCAAAAATTATTGTTCCCAAAATGTGGAAGAGCGGGTGGCACCAAACCAACCAAATATTGAAAATGATTTGTATGATGACAGTTGAAGTGATCCAAGTGATATCTGTCTGATAGTGAAAGTGAAGGAAATGAAGTTAATTTGTGCGAAGGACTGGCCAAATGGTTTACAGAATTCGGAGTAAGCCTTGCACTTTTGCTATTGTTGCGAAAAGGCAATATTACTGTCCCAAAAGATGCTAGGACCATTTTAAGGACACCTTGTTCTGTTGTTGAGGGAAAAGTTGGAGAAGGTATATACATACGCCGAAAAGTGCTTCCTTGTCACAACCATTAAGAGTATGTAAATATTTCTATTGTTGTGTGGAATAAAATTAATTTTTTTTCTCTGAGATATTTGCCATATCAAATTCAAATGTACAGACATGGAAATGAACGTTGTGCTTCAAAAGCATTTTGTTCACGCTAAGGATGATGACAAACAGAAAACGTGTGAATAAATTTGTTGATTTTATCATTTAATTTGTCAAATTTTGATACGATCATTTGTTATATATGGGTCATTTCTTTTTGAAACCGAACGGTTTTAAGATTCACCATATTTGATTTCCATAAAAAAAAAATTGATTTGGTTGTGGTGTAATTTGGTTTGAAAAATGTGGTCACCCTAATCCACAACAAAATGCAACAAATCATAGCATTCGTATGGCAGCTATATGTGATATCGACGTCTGATCTACTAAATACTTTTCAGCAATATGAACGCGAGACCTGTCCGATAAGCAAAACCTGATAAATCCAGTTCTTAAAAAAATCCTTCTTTCCATTTTTTTGCAAAACTAAAAATCACGTTTTTTGGGAGTGTCGAGATCTAATTTCGTACTTTTTTTTTAATTAAATCAAAAATGGTAAATTTTAAAACGGTTCGGCTTTAAAAAGATTAAGACATATGCCAATATTACTCAAAAATGATTGCAAATATGACTCGAAAAAGACTCACAAATGATTGAAAATATGACTCAAAAATGATTGGTAATATGACTCGAAAAAGTTGGGCAATACGACTCAAAAATGGGTCGAAACTGCTTAGAAAAACGGGTTGTAAGACCTACTTCTTGAAGAGTCGCTAGGGTACCATTTTCTCCCGACCAAAGTATCATTTATGATCAAAAAACGAGCGCAACTATGAATATTTTAATCAGACAGACGACTCGAAAAAGACTCGAATGTGAGCAAAAATTTCATAAAATGTTGGGTGGGAATACGTCCAATATTATTATTTTAAGCTCATCTTTAAGTTTCTCTAACTCTCTCTCTCTCTTCCAAAAATTTTGTTTGTTTGGACGGACAGACGAACATGGCTATATCGACTCGGCTGTTGATGCTGATCAAGAATATATATACTTTATAGGGTCGGAGATGATTCCTTCTGGCTGTTACATACTTTTGCACAAACTTAATATACTCTATGTACCTTCGGTATAGAGTATAAAAACATTGTCAAACGTTTACTTTGAGTACGGAGAGAAACGAAAAGGAGAGTAGCAAAATCCACACGAACGTCGAACTCGAACATCGAACTCTGAATTTGTGGATGGTATGAACAGCTGTTCGTGTTTTTTTTTGGCCGGCCCAAAGTAATTAAATTGATTTATTTTGACGGTCAGAAGCGGAAAAAATGTCTAATTGATAGTTCAAATCGTTGAAAGCGCTTTCATGAGGAAGAAAAAATTAAGCTTATTAAGACCTTACAAATAAGAAGCATTTTGATGCAGTTGACATGGAGAGCCTGCAGCTCCGCAGTGCAGAAAAAAGCTGTGACATAGTTGTTGCTTGCCCGGGCCAATGCCGATATAGAGCAACTACAGCCATACTTAGTTTTATGAAATAAAAATAGAGGAAAGCTAACTTGTATCGACCGAAGTTTATATACCCTTGCAGCTTGATGGCGTCACTACTTTGAACATTTGCATGACAGTTTGTTCTATGGCAGCAATACGAAATTTTCATCCGATTTTGACCAAACTCCTCAAAATTGTGTGGAAACTGATCAAATTCACAACTGGAAGGTATAAAGACGCTACCATTGAAAACAAAAAAGTTTTTCTCACTAAAACTTCTTTTTCGACCGATAGTTCCTATGGCAGCTACATGCTATAGTCATCCGATTTGGATCTAACTTGGCAGAATTGTGTGGTAGTATATAATATTGATCATTAACAAAATTGGCAGCAATAGCATTGAAAACAAAAAAGATTTTCCTACTAAGACTTTTTTTCAGACATATCTTTTGTATGGCAGCTATACTATATAGTTGTCCGATTTTCATAAAACTTGGTGGAATAATGTAAAAGCATAGAAAACTTAGAAATACGAGGATTGGGGTCGTTTGCATTGAAAACAAAAAAGTTTGTGTCACTAAAACTAGTTTTTTGACCGATCGTTTCTATGGCAGCTATATGCTATAGTCATCCGATCTTGCCGGTGCCGACAAATGTGCAGAGTATGTGTACCAAAAGACTTCGTGCAAAGTTTGGTTAAGATAGCTTTAAAACTGACGGAGGAGATAGCATAGAAACAGACGGACGGACAGACGGACATGGCTATATCAACTCAGCTCGTCATGCTGATCAAGAATATATATAGTTTGTGTGGTTGGAGATGCTTCCTTCTTTGCGTCACAAACATCTGGACAATTTTAATATATACTCTACAAGGATTTAAAAACCATTAAATTATGAAAATTTATAAAATTTTTTCTTGAATTTGCACACCATGAGATTCGTATCGCTTCTGGAGAGGGAATTTCACATTGGAGCCAAGTTGGCGCTCATACGGAAGTTTTGAAAGAATTGTCTCCAACTAATGTGTGAAAGTGCAAGGGGCATGATGACGAGGAACGTCATGACGGGCTTGACAGACAACCCTGCGGATCCCAGTCGGTACTCCCTGAATTAAACCCGTTGGGGCTAAAAGGGGAGAAGAAGCCCACCGAGCAATTATAGATAACACGGAATGGACAGTAGCATTAGGCTGCTCACATTGCGTTTGGCCACCTTGCGGCAGATGGTGGTGGTTGTGCGTTGATACCTACATCGCGGGTAGAGTCTCAATTTGGTGCTCGACGTGGAGTTGAGTATCAGCCGCGTGCTGTGATCCAAAAATCAGAAAATGTTTTAGATCAGGGGTTCCCTAATCCGCAAGCCACGCATTTGTTTTTGCTTTGCGCAAAGGAATAGACCGCGCGCATACGATTCACGCGGCCATAAGATTATAAAAAGCAAAATCAATTTCATATGCGTGCTCTCCTCTTTTTCTTTTAGAGCGAAGGTCTGCAACAATAATTTCATATGTGTCTCTCTTCTCTCTCTCCTATGTATTCGACAAACTCGAACGCAACAACAATGTTGCTTATGCGTTGTCAGCGATCGCTTCGCGAGCGTGTTTTTGACACAGCAACGACCACACACACACACAAACAAAAATCGGGTTTCTCTTGCTATTTCTTGTGGTTGTTCTTGCTTGAGTTGTATTTTGTGCATTTGTATTGGCTTCCACGCGCTCCTAAGCTCATTCTGGGCACCCCTGTTTTAGATGGGCAAATCATTAAAAAATTTTTTTTAAACCTAAGCCACCCTGGTTTACTCGCAGATTATCTAATCTCAAAAATCTGAAAAACAGACTACATAAAAAATATATGAGGACTGAACAACTGGCGGAACATTCCCGATACGTTGCAGCTCAGTCGGACTTTCTTATTCACAATTTTGAATGTTATCAAGGCTATCTGTTTAGGTGTAAAAATGAATTTAAGGAGAACCCTAAGCAATTCTTTTCATTTGTCAACTCTTAACCACTGCATGCAACGATGCTATTTCCAACTTATTTACTGACAAACCTACTCTTCTTCTGTGTATAAAACTTCAGCTCATTACCCTTACCCTATTCCGCACTCGGAAGTCATTTTTATGCCAGTTGTTAATGAAAGCACTGTGTTGGAAAATCTTAAACATGTAAAAACTTCCTTCGCTTCCGGTCCGGACGAAGTTCCTAGCTGTGTTCTCAAGAATTGTGCAAATGCTTTAAGCAAGCCTCTTTCTAAAATTTTTCAATTATCTTTACACCACAGCTTTTTTCCTGATATCTGGAAGGAATCCTTCATGTTACCACTTCATAAAAAAGGAAATAGAACTGATATTCAGAATTATCGTGGGATAGCAAAACTTTGTGCCATATCCAAACTTTTAGAATTGGTTATAACTTTTCAGTTGCAGCACAAGTGTTGCTCTCTTATGTCTCCATCACAGCACGGGTCTACATCAACAAATCTTCTCGAGTTTACTTCCATAATAAGGGACGGATTCAAGCTGAAAAATCAATCAAATGTAATTTTCACAGGTTTTAGCAAGGCATTTGATTCAGTTAATCACCATTTGCTTTTAAAGAAATTATCACTTTTAGGTTTTCCTAACCCTTTAGTCAACTGGATTTCAATGTACTTGGCCAACCGCACACAAAAAGTCTTATTTAACAACACTCTCTCCAAGTGTGTTTACGTCACTTCCGGATTTCCACAAGGAAGTCACCTAGGACCGTTGCTCTTTGGATTATTCATAAACGACCTTCCTTCTGTCATTGAAAATTCTCATGTGTTGATGTATGCAGACGATGTTGAAATTTGTATGCAGCTCACAGACCCCGGATTCACATTGTCTGTTGCAAAACGACATTAACCACCTTCAATCTTGGTGCATTAACAACTTGCTGTACCTTAACCACTCTAAATGTAGTGCTATGTCCTTTTACCGCTCTGCCCCATTTATGGGTAACTATTCCCTGGGCCCGCACAACCTGGAGCGCGCATACATGCTGTAACAGACCTTGGCGTATTATTTAGCCATAATATGAACTTTTCTGATCACATTGGGATTATCGTTAGTAAAGCCAAAAGGGTGTTCACATTTGTTAAACGTTGATCTAAAGAGTTTGATGACCCATACACCACTAAGCTTTATTACGTCTCACTTGTCCTACCTATACTTGAGTACTGCTCATGCGTATGGTTACCACAGTATGTAACATAGAGTCGGTGCAGATGCAATTTCTCCTGTTCGCCTTACCTGGACTAAACTGGGAACCACACCGTCGACTGCCAAAGTATGTGGACAGACTTCGTCTATTAAGCCTACCATCTCTGCAAGATCGTAGAATCTGTCATGGAGTTATGTTCCTTCAGAAACTAATAAATGGTCATATTGATTCTAGTTTTCTTTTGAGCCATATTAATTTTTCAATCCCTAGAAGATCTACACGACAGTTTCGACCAATTTTCTTATTTCGATGTTGGAAAATGTTTCTAATATTTTGATATACTTATCTTCCCAGAGATTGTAAATCTTTGCCTCCGCTCCGACCAGTAAAATGTTTAATTTGAAATTAAAGTTGAATAGGTTTATTCAAAGAACGAAAAGTTCTGACGATACTATCGATAGTATCAAATCTCATCGGTCACCTATCGAAAATATCGAATGGCGCCACTATCCATAGTTTGCCAGTTTTTGTTCTTATTATTTATTTAGGCGAATCTTAGTCTAGTCTTAAATCAAGTATTTTGTAATCGAAGAAAGACTGAAAAATAAGTTTTAAGTTTAAGTTTTTCTGAGTGTATAGGCTAATTAGTCTTGAGAGTTCTGCCAGATTGAAAACAAAAGCGCTCAACAATTGAGTGAAGGGATGAGAAAGTAATCAGTTATTTCACTCTGCAAAACGTTACCAATTGTCTAAATGTAGCCACCAACATATCTCTCTCTACATCTACAGTCCCATTACCCTAATGCACCGCCAGCCTAACATTTTTCACTTCCAGCAAAATGTCCCTTTATTGTCGTTGTCCCCCTGGGTAGTAGTAAAAATTGCGCCTATTAATTTATGACATAATAATTCTCAAAAGCGCAAACAAAAGCGGCTCATAAAAACAGCGAGACAGACTCTGTCCCACAAAACCCAACAGCACAGACAATAGGCCACATTATGAATATTCGGGGTCCACCAAAAGGAACGAAACCCACATGACCAGGCACCCACTGCAGGGAAATCACTGCCAACTCACAAAGGGGGGGCGCCAAGTAGTTTGGCCAAGTGTCCAAATGCAGCTGTCATAGATTGCCACTGTGTCGTGTGGCAAATAAAAATAAGAATGAAAAAAAAAAAGCGAAACTTTATTTAATATCACATTATCTGGCATCATAATTATGCAGCAACAACTTGCAACCGGGTGGTGACTCATGGGTGCAACAAAACAGATGAAAAATCACTTGCAATTTTGTTTATCAATTTGTGAAAATTATAAGAAAAAATATGGCATACGTTGAATATTTTTGCGAAAATCATTTGTATGTCGCCCACACATGGTTAGCTGTGACGCTGTGACGATGTGGCAACGCCAGCGCCTCCACTAACCAAGAGGTGTGGGTGTTGGTTGGACCAGACTGAGGCGCCAAAATGTTTATGCAACTGTTGGGTAAAGATAACTTTAAGAAAAGTATGGGGTTGGATGATTTAAGTAGAAAGCGGGTGAAATGGTTTGGGGAAATTGATATTTTAGCGTTAAGGTATGTTAGGACAGAGACGATGGTCACACTATATAGAGACAACCTACGACAGACGCTGAAGAAAACCCGAGAAAAAAAGTCGCTTAAAAGTTCAAAAAGCTATGTCAATTCTTGAAGAATTCATTGAAAATCCATACTTTGATTTGCAGGGTATTGTCACTTCGCACCTTCACAAAAACGCTTGTTGCCTCCGCCATTCGATACACTTGACGCCATTCACTTGAAATGAAATATATTTCATGTACAATTTGATATAAATGAAAAATGCGTCGTCGTGAGTCAAGTTTGGGATTTCTGGTTCCTACAGGAATGATTAGGCTACCTCTCCAAGTTGTCTGCTGACAAAAGCGGAAAACCATTTAAAACACAACTTCTTCAGTTTGTTTTGCTTGCAGCAGCAGCAGCAGCAAACAAATATTCGTGATTCCTGATAAAAATCACCATTGGCCAGCTTCGTCGTCTGCGACTTCTTTGACTCCTTTTTTTTTCTTCTTTTTCTTTTATTTTGGAACTGAGTGCCAAATGCCGCTAAAATGCGGAAAGCTAATCAAAAACGCGTTGCCGCAGCACCACTCCCCCACCGCCACAAAATCGAATCGAATGTTGCCAAAGCCAAGTTCAATTGCCAAACAAATTCGCGTGAATGAAGCCGGGCCGCTGCTGCTGCTGGTATTTAGTTGGCAGGCAAATTTAGAAAAGAAAAAAAAAACATTAACCGTTTTGTTCGTTTTCTTGTCTGCGAGTCCGTGTGACTTATGTGCGACATTAGCGCGACGTTCTTTGCTTAATTACGTAAACTTTTTCGGCTCTGAAGGTTGATGCTGCTGCTGCAAGTTCGCGTTGTTGTTTGTTCTGTGTGTACGACAAGTTCGTGTCTTAAGTCTTTCGTTTTGCGCCTTGTTCTCGGGTTGTTTTGTCTCCTGTTTTACGGTTTGTTCCTGTGTCTGTTATAAAAAAGTGCAACAGGTTGTAAGTTGAAATTAAAGGAATTTGTTAACTTTGTTCATTTGCATTTGTATTTTTGTGGGTGGCAGAGGATGGAGTGCAAATGTTGATTGGTTAGAAATTTGTTACAAAATGGTGCAATTTGTTAATAGATATTAATAATAAATTAGCTTAGTTAATGCTACGTGGGCGATTAATGCTTTTAACTTACACTCAAACTTTTAGCAAACTTTGAGTACTAGTAAATATGGCAACTTTTTTTAAAACATCAAACTCAGCTGAATGAATTGCTATTGCCTACCGTCACATGGAATGTGAACCAAAACCTTAGGTTCGTTAAGTAAAGGAACCGATCCGGGAATCAAAACTTAGACTTTCCAATGGGCTACAGAATTTCAAAGGTTTGAACTGGGAGTCGTGAATACACTAAATCAGAGGTGCTCAGAATCAGCAGAGAAAGCCGATTTTTGTTTGTGTGTGACTATCCGATTCACATGAAATCATTTGCAGCCAACAACAAAACCATCGCTCGAAAAAAGAGAAGAAAAAACACATACAAATTTGTTGTTGCAATAACGAAATCATTCAAAGCCAGCACCAAACCCTTCGCTCGAAGAGAAATAGTAAAGAGAAGCCATTAGCTAAGCACATTCAAGCACATTCATATATACTCAATACGACCGAGTATTAATAAAATGTGCAAAGCGAAGTGGTTAAGTGAGTTGAAAGCTAAGCAATCAGTGTACTTAGATCACTCAAGTGACCATCAGCAAAATCAAAAGATTTTGGTAGAAAAAGAAGCAAAACAAAAACTTAGTTTCTAACCAAATAATGGTGAGAAAGGGCAGAGTTTTTTTCATATGTTTATCAGAGATCTCAAAACATTACAAAAAAAAGAGGAAAGCTAAATTCGGCTCGACCGAAGTTTATATACCCTTGTAGCTTGCTGGCGCCACTACTTTGGGCATTCGGTCCGATTTTGACCGAACTTCCCAATATTGTGTGAAAACTGATAATATTCACTTCTGGAATGTATAAAGACGCTACCATTGAAAACAAACTAGAACTACTTTTTCGACCGATAGTTCCTATGGCAGCTATATGCTATAGTCATCCGATTTGGATCAAAATTGTAAGAGATGTGTGGTAGCATAAAGTATTGATCAGTAACAAGATTGAGAGCGATAGCATTGAAAACAAAAAAGTTTTTCCTACTAAGACTTTTTCTCTGAACTAGCTTTTGTTTGGCAGCTATACTATATAGTTGTCCGATTTTCATAAAACTTGGTGGAACTATGTAAAAGCATAGAAAACTTTGAAATACGAGGATTGGGGACGTTTGCGTTAAAGACAGAAAAGTTTTTCTCACTAAAACTACTTTTTCGACCGATGGTTTCTATGGCAGCTATATGATATAGTCATCCGATCCGGCCGATTCCGACAAATGTGCAGCGTATTTGTATCAAAAGGATTCGTGCTAAGTTTGGTTAAGATAGCTTTAAAACTGACGGAGGAGATAGCATAAAAACAGACGGACAGACGGACATGGCTATATCAACTCAGCTTGTCATGCTGATCAAGAATATATATACTTTCTGTCGTCGGAGATGCTTCCTTCTATGCGTTACAAACATCTGTACAATTTTAATATACCCTCTATAAGGGTATGAAAATACTCCGTTTATAATCACGTTTTTTTTGCGAATAATAATATTGTTACGTTTATTTGGGCTCTGAGCACATAAAAGTGTTAGTGTACGCTGACGACATGGTGTTACTAGCCGAGAGCCCTACAGTATTGCAACAAATGATAGACGCCTTATATGAATATTGCCAAAAGTGGAGCCTACAAGTCAATTGAGCAAAATCAAAAGTTGTGATAATTCGAGCTAGTAAAGGACGCAAAGCTATAGCAGTTGCATGGAAAATAAACGGAACAAATCTTGAAGTGGACAACGAATATCGAACTCTACCCCACGCATGACGTTTCATAAGCACCTCAAAGAAAAACTTAGCAACTCTAAAATTGCCATAAATTCGACATGGAAAAAGCTGCTTAGAAAAAGGAACGTAAACAACAGCACCAAATACGAACTATTTCTAGCCACTTTAAGAGCAATTATGTGCTATGCTGCTCAAGTGTGGGGCGTTGATCAATATTTTTTGGCGAACGTGTTTTCCATCTACCCCAGTACTCCCCCAATTATGTTACAATATACCCCACCATGTTACAATATACCATGCAAATAAGTTTCGAATACATTGCCAAGACCATGCGAATGCCATCCACTCGTCTCCCAAGAGTTGTTACAACGTATCTGCTTGAGACCAAAACGCAGTTTTTCCGCATTTGGGAATCCATGGCACTGGAACACAAAATCAATTGCAATCTGAACGATTACAACACATGAAGCGTTTGGCAAAATCAACTTCTACGAAGTATTGACACCAGAGAGAGAGCCAGCTTCGAAGCAGAAGCTCGAGCTAGTCAGTTCCGCATTACCTACAGTCAATTGCAATACAACCTTTCGTTTAGGAATTACTTTCAAGATGAAAGTGGAAATAACCATATCGGTTATTTTTCGAGCAAGAACCGAACTGATAAGTTTAAACCAGGGTTCCCCAAGCAGAGAGCGCGAAAATGTGACTGTGTCTCTGTCTAACACACAGTGATGCATGATTCGGCAAGCATTCGGCGCGAATTGGAGAGTATGTTCGTGCCCCAGGGGCTATCGCTGGGGAACTATGGTTTAAACTATACCCCGTACAGTACCACGCCCAGCCAATGCACACTCTACAATACCGGAGAGAGGGAGGACACTGAACACTTTCTTGCCCGGTGCCCCATACTGAACGAGCTCAACCCTGTCGCGCCAGGAAGCACACGCACTACTGAACGGAAGCAATTGGCGCTCCCTTACTTCTTACTTGCGGGAGAGCCTGCAATATCGCCGAGGCTGCCTTATGGACTACGGTGTTATGTTCTCTGGAAAACAGGAAAGCATCGAGTCACATTTGCTTGGCTAACGGTTAACTGCCACAGCCTGTATTTTATTGTCTATTAAAATTTTTCATATTGTTAAACTTCAGAATTAGTTTTCTAAATGTTCATCTAACACAGTTCTACAAAATCCAACTTTTTTTTAAAAACCCGGCATAAGACCCTAAAATTATGATAAAAAGGGCCTATATAAGCATCACCTCATACCGAGTTTTACGAATAAAGCCTCAGTTGGCGTTTTATGGGTACTTTAGTACTTGCAACACACAGGGACAACAATTTTATCTTAGATTTTAAGAGCTTAAGACAAAAATCTAGAAAATTCAGCAAATGTGTACAGGGTCATTGGGAACGCAATATAAAAAATTCACTTCAATTGTACAATTGGTTAAGGTCCCTCCAGAAGGAGTTAAACCGTAAATCTTGAAAACCCTAACCAATTGCCTGATTTAAGTAAAAATTTTTGTATTGCGTTCCCAATGACCCTGTCCACATTTGCTGAATTTTGCAGATTTTTATCTTAAGCCTTTGAATTCTAAGATAAAACTGTTGTCTCTGTGTGTTGCAAGTTCAAAAACTAAGTATGAGGTGATGCTTACAGAGGTCCCTTTTATCATAATTTGTACTGTGTAATCATCCAAATAACACAATTTAGTCATCAATATGAAACTATTGACTCTCAAATTCTCCTTAATACTCCAAGTATCAAGTTTATGTTTTCGAAAAAAAAATATATTTGGAGGATATCAAATTGATACTAACTTGTATTAGGTTGTAGAGCCCTGCATGAGTTGACTCAAAGTTCCCCTTGACTTTGTTACAGATTTGAACTACCTATGAACTTCTACTCATAGCTCAAAAAATAATTGATTCATTGAATTGTAGCTCATGACATGAGCCATGAGCTGTACTATATGTTTGAAATGATTAATCTCAGATCAACTCAACAAAGCAACTATATCAATAATGCTCAGTTTAGGCTTCTCGTTTTTAATCTAAATTTACTTTATTTTTAACTACATCAAATAACACTAATCAATCCCACATATGAACTTTTGCACACGAATCTGAGGACGTACGTAATTAATCGCATTATGATCCATTAAAACGGTGGGTAACCAATAAAGGCCAGTTTCTCCTTCTACATATATACAGCAAACTGCTAAATTTTGGCCACTCCTGCAAGCAGTGCGAGGGTCTTTCTAGCCAAGGTCTTTCTAGATGGTGAAGTTACGGATATACCAGAGAGCAACAAGCTGTATGCGGAGGATTTTGTTCTGTTTCGTCTCGACCGCTTGCCTGGAGGTGTCACTGGCAGTGCCCCAGAGGCTGGAAACCAGGAATGCTGTGCCATCAGCATAAGTACTTCTCAGTGTGTCCGCGGTGTAGATTACTGGTCGAATTACGCTTCCTTGGGTCATACCCAATCTAATGCGGCAGATATTTGAGCGATTGTCCCTCAGCGCGACCATAAAGCAGCGTTCTTAGAGAAAGGACCGAAGCATAACGAACTGCGCAGTTACAAAATTTGCCAAACAAAAAACATTTAAGCCTAGTACTGAGGGCGTTCAAATTTTCCTTTCGTCACAGTATTTCATATATATAAAAAACACCTTGGCTTTGCTTTGATGCTCATGTGCTTTTAGAAAGTGATTCTATTTATGTGAAATACTGTGACGAAAGGAAAATTCGAACGCCCTAAGTACTAAGCTTTAGATGGGCTCCATTTTTGACTTGATTTGATTCATAGAACCATCTGCTTGAAGCTTGATCTATTTGAGTTTGATCTCTTTGGATCTTGATCTGGGAATTTGATTTGACTAACTCGAACCAAAACAATTTCTGACTTGATTTACTTGAACCTTTTTTTTTTATAACATGAATATAAAGTAAATATATATTTGATCAGCATCAACAGCTGTGTCGATATAGCCATGTCTGTCTGTCCGTCTAATACGCTGCACATTTGTCGGAACCGGCCGCCTCGGATGACTATAGCCTATAGCTGCCATAGAAACGATCGGTCGGAAAAGTAGTTCGAGTGATTTATTAGTCCAAGTATTTATGAATTTGCAGCTTTTTCACAATTCCACCAAGGTTGATGAAAATCGGACAACTTTATAGTATAACTTAGTCTTAGTAAGAAAAACTTTTTTGTTTTTAATGCTTAAAGCTGCCTTTATACTTGTCATACATCTCTAAAGAGACCGCAGATATAATACATATAACTCTAAATATTTGGAAAATGTTGGCTTTTTTGATATAATTTGACAGGTTCAATTCGATAAGAGATTCTCTTTAGATAAGTTTGACAACCTAAAATTTAGAGATATATGAAAAGTGTATAGGCAGCTTAATAGAGATGAGACTTTAACTGGAACAGTTTTTGTTCTAGCGAGATTTTCAAATAAGAAAATGAAATCTCTTGAAGTTCTGGGATACCGACGAATTTTTTGAGCGATTTGCAAACCAACCGAGGTTTTCAGAACATCCCCGAATTTCTTGATTTTGTCTACAATTTTGTTTATAAATTTAGCTAGGTTCAAAAATTGATGCTTAAGGATATGTGTGTCTGACCAGACGGTGAGTTAATATGGTAAGCCAATTTAAACATTTTATGGATAAGTCCATGTGTCCTTGTGAAAGCCAAGGCTTTATTTGGGATAAGCCCATCGTGATCTGAAATTTGAAACTGATGTAAGTAATTTGTGAAATGGATATTAAAATAATCTTGATTGTTTTCTCTATTTTGATAGCATTCTTTCCCGATTTGAAATTTGTATACCCTTGCAAAGGGTATTATAATTTTGCCTAGAAGTTTGCAACGCATAGAAATATTCATTTGCGACCCCATAAACTGTATATATTCTTGATCAGGGCGACGATCTGGGTGGATTGAGCTTTGCCCGTCCCTCTGTCTGTCTGTTTCTACGCAAACTCGTCACTTAGTTTTAAGGCAATCGAGCTGAAATTGTGCACAGAGTTTTCTTTTTACTGCACGCTGCTAATATGTCGGAACGGACCGGATCGGGTTAAAGCTGCCATAGGAACCATCGGTCGAAAAATGTATCTTTGTGAGAAAAACTTTTTTGTTTTCAATGTTAGCGTCACTAAATTCGGTAATTTTTACTATTATATGCTTTCAAACAGATTTGCAAATTTTGGTCAAGATCGGATGACTATATATTATATCTGCCATAGGACCGATCGGTCAAAAAATAGGTCTTAGTGAGAAAAATTTTGTTGTTTCCAATGTTAGCGTTCTTAAACTCGGTAATTATTAATATTATAGGCTTTCAGACTGATTTGCAAATTTTGGTCAAGATCGGATGACTATATCTTATAGCTGTCATAGGACCGATCGGTCGGAAATGGTTCTATTTAAGAAATTTTTTTTTGTTTTAAATGTAAGCGTCTTTAAACTTACTGATTACTTATTCTATTTGCTTTCAAATATATTCGCAAAATTTGGTCGAAATCGGATGACTATATCTTAAGGCTGCCATAGGACCGATCGGTCGGAAAATCAGTCTTATTGAGAAAAACTTTTTGTTTTCAATTTTATCTTTCTTAAACTCGGCGATTGTTAATTTGATATGTTTTCAAAAAGATTCGCGAAATTTGGTCGAAAACAGATGTTTATCTGTCGTAAAATGGGTTTTAGTTACAAAAATTTTTGATTTTAATGTAAGCGTTCTTAAACTCTGACATTTCAAAAACAGCATAAAAACTTCGGCACAGACGAAGTTAGCTTGGCCTTCTCTATTTATTTATTAAGTCTTAGTTAATTTCAAATATTTTTGGTTTAAAACCAAATTTTCTTTTAAAAATCTTTAAAGTTCTCCATTCGATCCCTTTTCCAACGTCTCCCTCTCTCTATTTGTCCATTTACCGTTGCAGCTTCGTTTTGTCCGCCCATAACAATAATTAGCAAATTTCCAATTCCCTATTGGGAAGCCCAACGTTCTCCCCCGTCCTCCCACAAAAGGTTAGGCAAATGCTAATCGGATTTGGCTTGTTGCAGTTCTTTCTCTCTCTTTCTCTCTCTCTAAATCGACATCATTAAAATGCCGCAGAACGCTTAAAATTTTCAAATTAATTCATTTTAATAAACCCACAAATACAAATCGTGTGCCAAACCAAAACCAAAGGAGGAGGAGGACTCCTCGATGATCAATTCTTCCGCATAACAATTGGCCAAATGGCAAATATTTTAACAAAGACCAAAAAAAAAACCAAAACTCACACATGGCTAACCAAAAGGAATCGGAATCCGCAGCCGAATACGAATTCGAAATTCGGTTACAGATTTATGTAGATTTGGAGCATGATGAGGAAAGTTGTGTGTACCCGTGGAGGTCAAAGTGAATCACGCTTAAGTCCATGACCATTAAAAGCGGAACGTGCAACGGCATAAGAAATTCATTTTTGTTTTTTTTTGGTTTTGGTTTTTATTTGGTAAAGGAGAGCACAAGCAGCCCCCAAAAGTAATTTTCAGGCACCTGGCTGCCAATTAGTGTAATTATTAAAGATTCTCTGGTGCAGTTGGAGTAGGAGGAGGCAGAAATTCTCTGCCAGCCGCTGGGGTGCAATAAAAATTGCAATTTTCATAATTGCCCCAGAGGCAGCCAGAGAGAGACAGATGGAGACAGAGAGAGAGAGAGAGGGAGAGGGAGAAAAAGATGGTGCAAAAAATGTCGCCTAATTGGCCACAGAAGTTTTTGCTCTGCGATAAGCTGGCCAGAACAATGCCTTTCGGGCTAGAAGCAGGTTAAGCCTGCAAGCTCTGTGACAATATTTTTGCAATTGCTGCTGCCGCTTGCCGCTTACCGCTTGCCGCTCTTCTATATCATTTATCAGATGTAAGTTGGTTTCCTCCGGGCAGGGAGATACCCTTACTGAAGGTAAACACTGAATTGGTCAGTAAGTTTATATTGTTTCTTGATGCCCCAACTAAAAGTTCTAAAGCTTTTGAGTGCAAAACGAATAGTTTAGTTTACTATTTTTTGAAATTCTTTTATAAGTGTATCCCAGCTTCGTCTCTTCACTGGATAAATATGGCCTTAGCTGTGGTGCACTGTGTTAACATGATCTTTTATTACTTCTACTGCTTTTCCGTCGTATGTGTGTGTGTGTGTTTTGGTTTTGCGGCTTTTGTATGCTTTTCTTTGGCTTTGACTGCGATTGCCACCAGGTGAGTTTATTTACCGCTAATAATGGTCATTTGAGTGGATAGTTTTCCCGCCACATTGACGATGGCCTGGCTGTGATAAGCTAAGCTCTGCTCCGCTCCGCTCCGCTCCAGGGTTACCATTTAGTAAAAACGCGATTTTTGAATTTGTCTGGCAAATTTGCTGCTCTTAATTGACAAAACACACCAAACATGACCAACAACCAGCGGCGTTTTTATGTACCGAAATTTTGTTGTATTTTTTTTTATTTCGGTTTTTGGAAAAATCTCAAATTCAAACTAATAAAATCATATATGCAACAAATGGCAGCAGCCATGGCAGACCTCAATGAGTCACCAGAAAAAAAACCACTTGGGCCCCCAGACAGCTGTGTAGACTTGCATACAATGTGAAGTGGAGTGAGGGGGGGTGGCTGGGAGCTGCTTGTTTGTCTGGTGCTACGGGGCGTGTTGGTTTTTTTTTTTTTTTTTTTTGTATACCAAACATGCTGAGGTAACAAAACAACAACAACAACAACTGGCAGGCAAAGTGTCGATGAAATTGACGAGAAATAATATTTAATTTTGTTTTGCTTTATTTAGATATGTTAATGCTTCAATTTAAAGAGACATTTCTAAAATTAACGAACCATAACGAAAAAATTGTTGAACTGAAGAATTTGGGAACTTTAGTTATTATGTGTACAACATCATTTTAAATGATTTTTAACAGATGGCGTCACTTTATTTTGAAGCCTCATAATTAGGATTTCATTATCAATATATGTCATTTCGCTTAAATGTAAACAACATAGTTTTTGTGTCAACTTTTGTGCTAACAAAACACAATTTGCAGAAAGTTTACTTTCCAATTGCAATTGAATGCTGCACGAAGCTTACGGGAAACATGCTACAAGTGCAAAATTCACACGAGCGCCCGGCCATACGCCAAAATCGACGCCAAATCCAACGTCATGGCTCTGGCGTGGTGTACTACACTCAGAAAATTATTTTTCAATATTTAAGGGGGGATACGAAGGCTTTCAGACTGAAGTTATTTCTGGTGATTGGTCTCCGCTATATCAATCCCGTCAGCGGACGCTCAACTCAGCGTCTTACATCGAAATGTGTCCTATCTTTTTCAAAAATATGTGCCAATTACACACCCGATCATATTAATAGGTACACACACATCAACTCTGACTTTAAGGTAACAGAAAACAGTTTTATTCATTGTTTCAAACTTAAAATTTGTTCTCATTGGTTCTTAAACTATTTGTTTTTAATAAAATAAACTTAATTGTAACATAATAACAATAATAATATAACATAAAAGAGATCATTTTGTGTTTCAGATACGTTTTCAGTGTGATCATAATAATAGGTACACTTCATGTGTTGGTAAGAATCAAAATTTTAATTTCCATTTTGTGTTCTTTTTTTTTAGGTAAATTAGTATTTCCTAACTTAGTATCCAGTGTATCCACCTCTATTTTTGGCCACTACTGCTATTCTTTTTGGCATACTTTTAATAAGAGCCTGGCAGGTCTCTACTGGTGTCTCATACCACAGTTTTTGGACACCTTTCCATAATTTTTGTTTATTTGAAAATGAATGCTTTGCCAATTTCTTTTTTAAGTCTCCCCACAAGTTTTCAATGGGGTTAAGGTCGGGGGATTGGCTTGGCCACTTCAGAACGTCAACTTTTTGGTCCTCGAAAAATTTAGATAACAGCCTTGATGTGTGTTTAGGATCATTTTCTTGCTGAAATACCCAACGTAATGGCATATTTTCCTCAGCATACGGTACCATAACTGTTTCCAATATGGATTTCGACTCTTCAGCATTCATTTTGTTCTTAGTCTGATAAATTGGACCTACGCCGTTCCAGGAAAAGCAACCCCATACCATTATATTGCCACCTCCATGTTTGACTGTTTTTTTTTTTGTAAACCGTGGATGGAATTCCTTTCCATTAGGGCGTCGAACATTCCTTTCACAGTCATTCCCAAACAAATTAATCTTGGTTTCATCGCTCCATAATATGTTTCTTCATTTTTTCTCCCCGGTGCATTCTACCCAGTCTTTGTGGTCCTTTGTGGTCATGGTGATATTTTTTTTGCGCATAAGTGGGACTTTTCTGGTAGGTTGGCATCTTGTAGTCGTCTTCGGATAGTTGGAGCACTAACTGAATTCCCAATATCGGCTGCAATAGCCTTCAATGACTTAAATGGGTCCTTTTTGCTCAAAGTTACTATGTAGTGGTCAAGGGTTTCTGTTGGTTTTTTGTGGCTTTCCACGGGTTTCCTGTCTTGGTTTTCTTTCTAATGCATTTTTAACAAAATTATGAGACCTTTTCATTAATTTGGCGATGGCTCGTAAAGATTTGCCTTCTTTTCTCAGACTAAGAACCAATCGAGCTTCTTCTTGAATTTCGAACCATTTTTTCTAAAAAAAATAATTATTTAATTCTCTGTATTGACAGGAGCTATACTTAATTTACCTTTAGTTACCAAAAGATCACTGATTACAAAATTATTCTCTCGATACTTGTGAGAAACGGAGACTGTACCTATTAATATGATCAGGCGAAATGTGTGGTGGACTCGCAATTTATAGAAAAGCTTTGATATACGGGGCAGCCCCTCTTTCAACTCTTTGTCACAGTGTGGCCAGACATTGACAACAACAAAAAACCAAAAATTAAAAAGTTGTCAACACTAAAAGTACGAAAAAACCATCTATAATTAAAAAATTCCGGTGTGTACCTATTAATATGATCAGGTGTGTAAGTCGAAAATAATAAAACCCTTGGTGCAATCATGGTTTAATTCGAATACAAAACGACTTATCAACAAGAGAGATGGAAGCGCTATAAAACGAATGAGCTACAAAATGAATTTAAAAGACTTCGTAAAATGACGACAAATACAATATATAACACGAAACATGACTTCTACAGTAATAAATTTCAGAACTCTATATCGACTAGACACAATTGGAGAGATCTTAAAAATTTGGGAGCTAAGACGGAAGCTGCCTGCAACATGTTCCCGAATTCTGTACCCTACTGTGATAATAGTTTTAGTTTTGTGTGTGTCGGTTCTTGTGACGTCTTAGAAAATATCTCTAAGAACAAATCAAATGCAGTTGGTCTTGACAACCTTAATTCAAAATTTTTAAAGCTTCTTCTTAGTTTTCTTCTTGAGCATATTACACACATTTTTAACATAGTCCTCACCACTTCATCTTTTCGTGAAATATGGAATAGAGCAAAAATCTTGCCAATACCTAAAGGTAATGATGAGTTCAGCCCGATTTCCATTCTCCCATTCTTGGCAAAAGCATTTGAGCGTATTATGGCTGCACATATACAAGAATTTCTTGGTAGCAATTCGTTGTTAAGTGAAGTTCAATCAGGATTTAGGAGGAAAAGAAGCTGCACAACAGCTCTCGTAAACATAGCTGATGAAATCAGAAAAGAGCAATGTTGTTTTCCTGACGCTCCTTGATTACAGCAAGGATTTTGATACGGTGAATCATGATATTCTATGCACTAAGCTCAATAATATTAATAATTTTACGAGTACTGCTACCAAACTTCTCAGGTCTTACTTATCAGATAGATTACAAGCCGTGGTCTCGGGATCTTCCACTTTTGATTTCAAAAACCTCACGCAAGGTATTTCTCAAGGCTCGGTATTGGGACCTCTGTTGTTTTCTGTATGTTTTAATGATCTTCCAAGTAATTTGTCTATTTCTAAAGTCCATATGTATGCTGTTGATGTCCAGATATATGTTAGTCGTCCGTTATCTGAGATTCTTGATTGTCAATCAATGTTTGTAGGGATAATGGGCCTGGATTAAACCCTCCTAAATCTAAATGTATTGTTATACATAAAAAAGTACTGGATACTACACAGCTGCCAAAACTATTTATCAATGATACTCCGATTAAATAAGAGAACCAAGCTTCGTGGAGTAAACATGTTACTAAAGCGTGTGGTATCACGTATTGATTGTTGAGGCAACTGTCGCAAATGTTTCTACCGTTAAAAATTAAGCTTTTAATAGCAAATTTTGCATTTTTTTATACATACTTGCACTTGCAGAAAAGAAACACAACTGCGTAATTTGTCCAAAATGGCGGCAGCTTGACATGTCATTCTGTTGTTGTTGCACGTCAACTATTTCACAAGAACTCGCAAGGAAGTTATGTTTACTGATTTTGTTTGTAAATCAGGAATTCGAATATATTCATTGTTTATTGTTCAATTGCGGATCACCAATGTGGGAATTATGAATGTTTCGACTATTTATTATAATTTTATATTTAATTAAACTTTAACTTAATACACTGAATATGTGTACGTCTGCAGCCATCTTGTATGAGTGCATCTGTATAAGTGTAGTGGTATTTCAGCCAGAGATGGTGTGCTGTTAGATGATGTGTGCAACTCAGCAAGTCAACGCTGCGGCAGCGAACTTACTTTTGCTCATAACTTCTGTACAGTTCATCCGATTTTTATCTTTTCTTCGGCAAATTGATTAAAAATCTCTAAATTTCTAAATATCTCCAAAAAGGTACAAGTTGTTGCGGCTAAATTCCGAACTCGTTTTCATTTGAAATAATTTCCAACTCGCTTGCACTCTTTCTTATCCCACTCTCTTTCTTCTACACACACACACACACACACACCTTAAAGTGCCGTCACCTCAGTCACTGCTAAACGATTTATATGCATAATTAATGATTGATACGGTTTTGATTTGGACAAAACAATTTCCAACCAAAAAAAAAAAACAAAAAATCCAAATCCAATGCCACCTGCAAGGCGGCATATCAAATCAACAAAATCAAAACAAAATTAATTGACGACAATTGCGGCAAGCGAGCAAAATGTGTGGCAACAACATGGCCAAACATCGACAAACGTCAATTGTCTAATCAACAGAAATTTAGTCAATAAATCGTAATTAATTAACGTTTTCGTTGCAACGCCAGGCCAAGCACAACTAAAAGAGTTTTCAATTCGAATTTGAATTTGAATTCAAAGAAAAACAGAAATAAAACCATATTCGTGCAGAGCGACTAATTTTTATTAGCAAGCAAAAAAACAAAAATTGGCAACAGCTAATCAGTGGGGCATACGCCCCAAATATAGCAACAACAACTAGGTACAAGCTCAAAGGGGAGTGGCTGGCAGGTGGCCGCCTTGATAACATCGTGGCAAAAATTGACCAAAAATTGAGCAAAAACAGTGCAACCTTTGCAATCAAAGGCAATTTATTTGAAAGTGAACCAAAAAAAAAAACAAATATCAATCTCATTTTGTAAGTCCTAGAAATATGTGAAATACCCAGACCTATGGGACATCATTGCCGCCGTGGGTCTAGGCCCCCAGGTCAAGAAATCAGCTGAAGAACAACAGAAAAAGGATATTGATGAGAGAAATAGTGGCCCTCGTGGCATGAGGAAAGTCTTTCCAGGCAAGCCTATGCAGCAAATGAAGTCCGAAGTAGCAAATCTAGCTATACTGAAGAGCGGTTTGGGCGGCAGGCAAATAAAGAAACAAGTGAAGGATCTGAAGAACATGGGAAGAAGTCGATCAAATCAAGCATATATGCTATATAGAGGACATGGATCAGAAAAAGTAAATTATCAAAACGGCCAACCAAGGCACACGTATTTGGAAATTACCACAAATCGTCAAAGCGCTGGCTATTCCAGTACATCAATAGTAAATGAAGACCAAACTAAGCGATCGGAGACACAAAGCGCCGCTCGTACTGAAGAGCATAAAAATACTCGAAATAATAGAAGTCTCGGGACTTTTTGAAAAAAAAGAAGAAAAAAAAGAAGAAAAAAAGAAAGAATTTTCAAAATGTTTCAAATTTTTACTGAAAATAAATACTCAGCCTTAGGTGGTCCTCCATGAGGCCTTTGAACCAGCGTTGTTCACAAGAACCCCCTGGGGGCGAAGACATTTCGGTATTTACACGTATACGAGAGCAAAAAGCCTTTCAGTCGCTGCCTAGCAGCATCAAAGCTGTCAGGTCAAAGCAAATTCTCACTTTTTGGCCTCGCTCTAGTTGACCAACGCTGCTTTGACTATATTCTCATTCTCCATGTGCAATTTCATTCTACTGCACGCTTTGAACTCCGACCGGAAAATTAACTCTCTTGGGTGCGAGGCCGTCTTTTATAGCGGCAACTCAGTCCTTAGCTCACGCAATACCACGCCAATGTCCTAACGCGTTAGCTCAGTTGGCTCGATACGTTTTCGATATTTGGATTAAGGCGGCTTATTTGAACAAAGAGTCCATTACATTTTTGTATATTAACTGCTGGTTGGTTAATAATTCTAAATATGTTGTGGGAGCCATTTTATGGCGCGTCACAATGCTAAGGCTGGAATGACACTTTCAATTTTTAGGGACAATTATTGTCGCAATTTTTCGTTAATGGACAAAAGTCGATGCTGTGTTTTATCTCAGCCTCTTAAAAAACATTTTGCGGCCAATTCAAGCATACTTTGATTCGCGTACACCTACAACTTTTCCTCATAGACGGAAAATTGTGACTAAAATTGTCCCTAAAAATTGAAACTATCATTCCAGCCTTAGAGGGGCTGAATGAATATTGAAACTGGTTGTTAGGATCTGACTAATTATTGTCGTCTGGAACACCTATCGCCGGCTAGCTCGCGGCTTATTCTGGGGTGTGATCGACCTCGATGCCCAGACTGATCGAATCTAACACAAAATATTTATATTCCGGACACAACTCGTCAGATGCGTCTTATGGTAACAGTTTGGTGTCCTCTATCCAACGTGTCCCACCCTCCTTGGACTAGGCTTCGATGCTCTTTCCTAATCCCCATATTCAGGTTTAGCTGGAACTTTTACACCCCCATCTTATCCAACACAAAACTTCTAATTACACCTTTCGATTTTCTTTCATAATGTTATAATTTTCTTGATTATTGGCCCTATCATCCTACCTAGCTCGAGCTTATTGGACCAGACGGCAAATTTTCACTTAGTCTAGACAATAAGGTTTATACATATATATAGGAATAAATGGGAAAATTAACACATAATAATTAATTCTATAAATAAATGTAGGTAAGTAATTAAATAAGAAAATAGGAGTTGGCAAACGCCTTCCTGTTTTCGCTGGACATCATCAACTTGGTCATCCACTGGTTAAATGGTTTCTATGAGCAAACCAAAAAATCGGGTAATTCCGACTACTCCTTTAGCACCCCTAGATCAACTCACCGAGTTTTTCTTGTCCTGAAATGTGATTCTTTTCGCGCACTTAATTATTGTAATTTAACTTTATTTTCTTAAATTTTACTTGCAATCATTTTTCGTCACACATATATGTACATAGCTGCTGCCAAAATTCACCCTTCAAATTTTAAACTCCACTATTCGATTTCAAAGAGATTTGAACAAACTATCTCCCCCACTCTTAAGTTCCACTGAGAACAGTTTTCGGAACCAGTTCCTCAACTACCGGCTCAGCCGACACACACATGACAACCCTGCTTTATATCGATATCAGTTGCAAACTGCACCTAACATGGTTCATAATCGTTCCTATTCTAATACATCCGCCGAATACCAATGCCCTATCCAGCTCCATTTCATTCTGCTTATTATGGTGTCAACACTCTCCATATTTGCTCGTCTTAGCAGCTCGGAGTTCCACATTCTGTAAGCAAAGAAAGTACAGAATATGCGACACATGCATTGGTTCACACTTTCTTTCGACACTATGGAAGTTGTTATTTTCCATGTGGAGGAACCGTATAGGAGCACTGGCATTACGCTTGACTTGAACAGCCTGATTTCGAACCAGTGTGTAAACGATGTATACGATGAGTATCGGCCGACTGCATCCCAAAGGCATCCTTAGCTTTCTGAAGGCGCGACTCCACATCGAGTTCCGTACCTCCATCCGCAGCGACTATGCTGAATTGCTGGACTTGTTCAATGGGCTGTTCACAACGGAGGTTAAGACGTGTTGAATTTGAGGCCTGCCGATTTAGCAGAGTTGCCAAGTTCGGTTAGTGCACTTGCCAGGTCCCTTTGCCTTTTTGCAAGGAGGTATTCATCGTCTGCATAGTCCAGATGCAGCAGTGTTGTTATCATTGTCCACCTGATGCCGCCGTGGTTGGGTGCTGGTCACATGGCCATCATTATAAACAGGATGGGAGACAGAGCAAAACCCAGTCGAACGCCACTCAGAACTGGAAAAGGCTGCAAGAGCTTTCCACCATGAAGTACTCTGCACTGGGTGCTGTCTGATGAGGGAAATAAGTTTTTCCGGTATTCACCTCCTTCGCAACCCTTGCCATATGCACTCCCTGCTTACGCTATCGTAGGCTTTCGCGAAGTTTACGAAAGACATGTGCAGTTCTGATCTGTATTCCGTGCATTGGTCGATCAGGATGTGGACAGAGTCAGGTGCACGGACTATGATAAAAAAAAAAAAAGAAGGTAGTGCAATGCGTCACTTGTCAATCAAAAAAATCCAATGCGACGTCACAGACTCACAATTATGTTCTTGTTAACATTTTATCAAAAGTGTGCTTCGGTAACCCAACTGAAAACGAATTGAAATTATATCAACAATTAAATTTAATCAAGTTAAAACTAATAAATTAAAATTCCCATCCAAAGACTAATCTGTCAAATGACGTCCCAGACTCATAAAGCTATGCACATGCGAAATGGAGCAAGTGTTTACACTACCTTGTACAAGCGCGGATATAGGAATTGATTTTGGAGTGGGCTAAGGGCACTCAAGAAAATTATTTTAGAACGAAAAATATTAATTTATTTGTGTAATTTAAGTCTTCATTTACATTTCTTGTGAGATCATTAATAGAACATTTATTCTGGTATCGCATTGAAGTCAAATCTTATACATGTATATTTGCCATATTTGTTGAAATCAACAATCCTCGGCAGCCCAGTCGAATGTAAAAAGACGACGAGGTTTGGCTTAGCAAAACATGACAACTATTTCGTCACTTGAAATTATGATATTTTTGTGAACACTTCCCAGCGCTAACCCGTTGAGTCTGTCCTCAGACATATTTAAGGTAGGTTTTCAATCTTTTCAGCAGTGAAAAAGTCCGTTCAGCTGTTGACGAGGTAACAGAGATTGCCGAGAACAGTTGCAACAATAATGCAACGTTAGCGAAAAAGATGAATTTGTTCAATTTCAAGAGCTGAATTGCCTCGAGTGCAGTCTGGGCTTTTTTGAACTCTAAGCTCTCACAACTATTTTGCCACACAATAGTTTCTTGAGTCAGCTCGGTTTCGCAGCAATTATTCAAGTCCTCTTCATAAATTTTTGCAGCTTCTTCAATTTTGGTACGATGTGTTGGAATCAAACCCTCTAGAGCCAGAATGTCAAGAAATTTTCCTTTGAATCTCAAACCCAAAAAAGAAATTATGAAATCCACAAAAGGGTAGTAAATGGTGACACTGTAAAAAAGTTCAATCAGGGATGTCCTGGAAATCTCTAGAGATTTTCGTATAAACGATTGCACTTCGAACCTAACTTAATCTACTTTATTTGTGAAGTGAAACGAATAAGACCGGCTACTAGATCAAATAGAAGGGAAACCGCACGCATTAAATCTCCTTAGCTTTGGGCAGGCGGTTTCAAATCTCTCAACTTTCGTCATCTAATCTAGTAGCCCGGCATATTTGTGCCCCTTTACATATAAAGTTAAACAGCTATAATATGAAAGCTAACGTTTATACGAAAACCTCTAGTGATTTCTGGGACACACCCGAATATGTCATTAAGGGCCTGTACCATCGTACATCGAAAGTATCCCAAAAGCGTCATATCCTCGGTACGTATGTTGTTGCGGTTTTTTTTGGTGACAATATAAACGAGGAATTTTCAAATCAAATCCCATTTCGGCAGCAAATTTATTGGTTTTATCAAAAATTACATCAAAAGATGTTTCATTTTTTCTTGTTTCAAGTAACAGTTCAATCACATTGGCGACGTGAGCACAGGCTGATGATAGCTGAAGTTCTGGAGTCTGAAGAGTCCTACTGAGTGTCAGGATTGCAGCATTGACGGCAATAAAAACTTGCAAAGAAATAAGAACCGCAGTTTTTTCAATCGCAAGGTTTACGAACCGATTCTTTTTTCAATTTTAGGTTCTTTAAAGTCCTTAAGAGTCTGTTGCTTGTGCCTTAAAATAGTCGGGTGAGAGATAAAATATATTTTTTAAATAGTTTCATGTTTCGTTGAAAACCATATGGTCCTTTGCACACCCGTAAACGATGAATAATTCACAGCTTCCGGGATGACTATATTTCGTTACCAATCTCACAAAGACAGCAACTCATCAGTGGGTTATATCATAGCTACAATTAGCTACAAAGAACTTTTAATTAATAATGCTTAATGTTGCATTCATAACTCACTCACCTACATTGCTCCCCCCTCCCCACCTACCTGCCGCCCGCTTAGATCAAAAGCGCCTTTTCGGCCAAAACCACAGCCCGCCGCAAAACTTGGCAGTTAATCAAATTAATTGCTCAGAAAATCAACATGTTTAATTCAAACGAATTCAAACATCAGCAATATTTAACAATGACAAGTAACGAATTATGAAATAGAAATGAGAGTTGAATATTCAAGGCCCTCATAGAGGAATGTGCAACATTATTTTTTTTGTTTTATTTTGATTTTATTTTGATTCTTGGAAGCGCATTATTTAGCTCTGAACTAAAAACGAAAATTGGCCAAAAACGAGGCACATAAATCTTGCATTTTTTTCGGGTTGAAAATCATTGACAGCGGCGGCGGAAGCATTCATTGTTTCCCAATCTACCCAAAACGACGAAGACCGACTTCTCGGTATTTTATTAAGCCACACAAATCAAAAACAACAACAATAATAAAAAAAAAAGAAGCCTTCTTCGTTTCGTTCGTGCTTGGAACTTGACTCATGAATTTGGATGCTTAATTCTACTTAAACTTTTTGGTATATTGGCCTTATTTCATCGTTGCTGCCAGGCGATTAGCTGGGGCAAACAAGTGTTAACGTTTGGCGGTGGGTGCTCCACTCCTGCCTAAGTGAGTGAGAAACAAAACAATAAAGCTAAAGTTTTTGTGTGTCGATTTTAGCCATTTTTGGGTAGCATCTTTTTTTTTGTTGCTTTTCTTTGGCTTTGTTTGATTTTGTCGCATTGTGCAATTTGGTTGTTTTTTTTTTTTGTGAATTTTGTTAGCGGCGCTTTTGTTTGTTGGTTTTTTTTTTGTGGCTAGGAAGGAGAGTGTGTGGGAAGGAAGGATGGTGAAGCCATTACCGTTTAAAGGTGTTGCATAAGCCACTAAAAGCCTGCTTGACATTCTATTTTTATGAATAGGATAACAACAAAATGGTGGCAAGCATTTGTGGAGTTTTTTTTTTCTAAACGAAAATTGGAGTTTATCAAAAAGATAATGGGACATAATTTAGATATTTTGAAAGTCTGGTTATCCTAAAAGAATGCAAAACGATTTTAAATGTAAAATATGCAAAGCGACAGCCAGTAAAGTTTTAAGAATTAACAAAAATAACAAAAATTTACGAAGGTTTAAGAAAATATTAAAAAAACTAAGTGAGTTCCGACTCAGAATCAAATTGTTGCCTCTCGTTGAGGACTTTCGTATCGCCTCTCGCTGAGGACTTTTGTAGTGCCTCACATCGAGCACTTTCGTGGTGCCTCCCGTTGAGGACTTTCGTAGTGCCTCATATCGAGGATTTTCATGGTGCCTCTCATTGAGGACTTTCGTGGTGCTTTTCATTGACGACATTCGTGGTGCCTCTCACTGAAGACTATCAAGGTGCTTCTCGTCGACGACTTTCCTATTTTCTCTCGTTGAGGACTTTCGTTGTGCCTCTCCTTGAGGACTTTCGCAGTGCCTCATGTCAAAGACTTTCGTGGTGCCTCTCATTGAGGACTTTCGTAGTGCCTCTTGTTGAGGACTTTCGTTGTGACTCTCGTTGAGGACTTTCGTACTGACTCTCATCGTGGACTTTCGTATTGCCTCTAGTTGAGGACTTTCGTGGTGACTCTTATCTAGGACTTTCGTATTACCTCTCGTTGAGAACTTTGGTGGTGCCTCTCGATGAGGACTTTCGTGGTACCTCTCGTTGAGGACTTTCGTAGAGGCTCTCGTTGAGAACTTTCTTGGTGCCTTTCGTTGGGGACTATCGTGGTGCCTCTCGATGAGTACTTTCATAGTGCCTCTCGTTGAGGACTTTCGTAGTGCCTTATATCGAGTGCTTTCGTGGTGCCCCTCATTGAGGACTTTCGTGGTGCCTCTTGTTGAGGACTTTCGTGGTGCCTCTCGCTGAAGACTTTCACAATGTCTCTCGTCGAGGACTTTCGTATTGCCCCTCGTTGAGGACTTTAGTTGTGACTCTCGTTGAGGACTTTCGAATTGCCTCTCGTTGAGGACTTTCGAATTGCCTCTCATTGAGGACTTTCGTGGAGCCTTTCGTAGAGGACTATCGTGGTGCCTCTCGTTGAGCACTTTGGTGATGCCTCGCGTTGAGGACTTTGGTGATGCCTCGCGTTGGGCCACTCAATACTCAGAGGCAACAACTTATACCCAAAATTTTGAACTTTTATTTTTGTCACATTTCCTTTTGAACTTTTATACCTTAATGACAAGTTTCAGGTGTTACGTAATGTCAGAACGTAACACCTGAAGCTTGCCTATCTGAAATCTTTGATTCACTTACTACTAGCACAACAGCGCCAAATAAAATTTTTGGTGCAAAAACCCCAACCCATTCTGGTCGCTCAACCCACACACAGACACAGATCCAAACCAGCATCCTTTTCTTGTCCCTGCCCAGTTTGTCTCTAATTTAATTTGCATTTTAACAACTTTTTGCGTGTGGCTTTTTTATTTTTTTCGGTTTTTTTTCTCTGCTGGACAGCGGGCAAGGCTGATGCTGGGGCTGGGCAACAAAAGGCGTGACTGCAACATGCGCCAAGTGCGTGAAACGCCAAAATAACACAAGCAACCTGCCAAGATTTTACCTGCGGGCGCGCACCCAAGCCGCGCACAAATTAAATTAGTTTGAATAAACAGCGAGCGAGCAAAAAGCAAAAAAAAGTAAGAAATAAAACCAAAAATGCATAATAAATGAAACGAAACGAACACTCAGCGAGCCCAGCCTAAAAATGGCCAGAGAATCAAAGGCAAAGGCAGACGGCGACGACGACGACGACAACGACGACGACCATGACAGAGACCCATCCCAGGAATCGAGTCTGAAACGGGCGAATGCGACTGCGTGGGCGCAAAAGCTTGCGCAGGTGATTTTAATCGCATGCCAGGAATCTGGCATAAACAGGTGAACCGAAGTCTGAAGTTGTCTACCGCGAGACTCTCCGAAATGGACCGCAAGGCAAAAAGGCAAAAAATTAAATCAGACACAGAAGGAAGGACGGAAGGATTGCATTTGAGACTTGATTTGGGGCGTGACACGAAACTCGAGTTTATATCAGGGACTTGAACCGGTTCCAAGTTGAACTGAAGAGGTTTTTAATAGTGCTTAAATAAAATAAATACCTAAATAAAATCTAAGAATAACCCGAAGACAGCAAAAGATAATGGTACGGTATTTATTATTATTGCATTACTTACTAATAATAAAAGAGAGTGGGTGTCTTGCGAAGCTTTTTACGATAATAAATTTGATTGTAAATTTAAATACTGGAAAATCCGTTGGAAAATTGCACTCCTAAGGGGTGGAAAAGCGCCGGAAAAGATTGTATGGTCAAGATATTTGTTCATCCGACTGACTTGAAACTCGATTTGTTAGTATAGTAAGCGAAGTAACGTATTTTCCCGAAATTGGAAAATACTCGGAAAATTCTGCACGCTTATAACTATTTTCTATTCGATTAGCTTGAAACTAGGTTTATAAGGATAGAATACAAAATAATTTGTTATGTGCTTTTCCAGTGTATGAAAATCCGCCCCCAGATTGTGAAAATGCCCCGAAAATTCTCTTCGCAAGAAGCCTTTTTCCATCCGATTGACTTCAAACTCGGTCTGTGTTCAAATTCTATCGATATCGAATTCCACGATGTTGGAAAAGTCGCCCCCGGGTGTCAAAATTCTAGGAAAATTCTGCAAACTGGAAACTCACCTGGAAACTATGCTCTTAACTGGAAAACCCAGCAAAGTCGGATAATGGAGCGAGGGAGTGTGTTTAAGGTCAATTCTTGTATTTTAGCCGATCTGAATAAAATTCCCTTTGTAATCTCTTCGGGGCAAATAAGTTAAAAGTCTATGCTCCAGTTTTTGAAAACCCAGCTGCAAAGTCATAAAATGGAAAATTTAAAGTCGTAAAGCGTTGATATCAAGATGATTGTAATATTTTCGAATTCGGGAGTTCTCCAGGTCGAAAAAGTCAAATAATTTTTGACTCTCTCGATTGACTTCAAACTGATTCTGAGATTGGTTATATAGGTATACTGAAGGCTATACAGATGTCGGGGGCATATAGTCATGATATTTTTGTGTAAAAACAGGGATATTGTGTATTTTATATTTTATTAGTATACTAGCTGATATACCCAGCGTCGTCCGGGACCTTTGTAGTGTGTGGATATGTTTTCTATGAGAAAAATTACAATTTTAAACTGGCTGAAAGTTGATGTTAACATTTTAACCTTTTCCATACATAAAATTTCCAGTTGAACGCTAAACAATTTCTGAGATATGTTAAGTGTCTAACACTCACAATGTAAACCTTCAGACGTTTGAACCAAGGCACAGTGTACGAATTCGCAAATCTAGCGGGACAAAAATCCAAAAATCAATATTCTAGATGTTCACTGAAAAGCATTTAAAATAAATGCTCATAAAGCTATTAGTACAAAAACAACAAATTTCAAAAGAAATCACACGCAATTCAGTTCAAAAAGCGCTCGCCAAATCTGTTTTCAGTCAGACTTGCTTCTAAGAACACGCAAGACGATACGATAGGTTCTTAAAGAAGGCGCCAACAAACATTATACGTGTACATACTTGTACACTTTTTGTTTTGTTTGTTTTAATCAATGCATTTTCTTTATGTTTTTGTTTGTTTTACAACAATTTGATGGTTTTACAGCTTCTCCAACGCAAGGATAGAATACATGTTACTAGGCGAAAATTGCATTGTAAATAGCGGCTTCTATGGTCTGCCAAAAGTTTTGTATACACTTGTATGCAATGAAATGTTTTTGTTTTCAACTACCACCATCTCCAATTTCAAAAAAACTTAATTCCTCTGCTAATACCTGCGTTTCTGCCAACAAATGCATTTCTTTGCAACTAACATCATGCTATATTCGAAAGTGGGAGTTTTTCGAACAATTACAAACAGACGGCGCTCAACAGCAAAAGCCAGAAGATACGCTTTTAAAGTATCTTATGTCTAAAATCGAGCTTGAAAACTCCACTCCACTCATGCTAGAAGATCTTAACCGGGTAGTCCATTCTTTTGTTACAGGGCTTAACTTAAGATGGAAGATTTGTCACCGTAATTGGAAGATGTTTCTTAAGAAAAACGAGCAGTGGTTGGATACCGAAATCAATATAAAGAACCTGGATTTACCAAGTACATGTGCTACTGCTAACCGCGGACGACTGCAAAAGGAATTTAGTGCAAGCGGAACAAAAACTGATCAATTTTTGAGTGAATTGACACATGCTACACATCTCAAAGTGCGTCAGTCTGGTAAAAGAGACGCTGCACAAGTGTTAAACAAATTGACTATGAGTCCTTAGCGAGCAACTAAAATTAAAAAAGTAGTCAAAGATGCTATTCACCCAATATCCCAGTATTCGCCTGAAGAAGCACTTTCTTTGATAGCTGCTATGAAGTTGAGTTGTAGAAAGTACAAAATTATGAGAAAATCAGCTCTAGATAAAGGCTGGACATTTATTCAACTTACAAAAAAAATTAAATCAGCAAAACAAATGTGTTATCCATCGAAGGAAAATAAAATGCCATATTTAGCGAATCGGCAGAAATAAGACTACAGTCCCTATGAGACTTAACAATAAATCTACTCGGTATTGTACAAAAAGAAATATTCGATAGCGTTGGTGTAAGAGAAATTGAAAATATTGCAATGATTTTCAAAAAGGGGAGTTGACGGCAGTGGTGGACAAAGTAGATACAAACAGAAGTCAAATGAATGAATGAAGAAGTACCTTTGCAATTATACGGACTTAATAAACAAACAAAACCAAAGTACTGTGGCAAAATCCGCTCACGTCGTGAACTTCATACTACAGGCCAATAAGATTTAGATTCATTAAGGAAACCGCTGAATCAATTTTAGAAAATTAGAAAATATTAGAAATCAAATAAAGAGTCTTCTAGCGACTTCAGTAGAAGTCTGATCGAGTTCTCAAAATAAAACACAAGTTTGAAGAAACAATGGTGGATGGCAAGGTATGCAATGTACTGGCTTCGAATAAAGCAAGTCAAAAATGCTATATCTGCAACGCAACACCTGAGGAAATGAATTGTTTAGTAAATATTCGCCAACGTAAAATAGATGCTGGTACTTTCAACTGGGGGCTGTCTACCCTACATGCGCCAATTCGGTTTATGGAATGTATCTTGCATATAGGCTACCGCTTAGCTTTTAAACAAGAAAGAAAGTCGTTCAAGCCCGACTATAACATACTCTGTACCCTTACACTCGCATTTGCTCAGGAGTCAAACGGCCAGTTAACACCCCGCGCACAACGCGGTGCGCTCTCTAAGTTTCTCTCTCTCTCTCTCTTTCTCTCTCGCACTAAGATTGCCTGTGTTGAACGGTTAGGGTATGTTGCTGTGGTTGTTGGTGGGGGGGTGGGTGGTGTTAACTGGCCGTTTTTTGCCCATAACTTGAGTATCGTTCATCCGATATTTATCATTCCTTCAGCAAATCGATAAATAATTTTGTTTACAAGGTATCTCTAGAAGGTACGAACGATCTATCTTCAAAACTGTAGGAGATATGACGTTTTTTCGTGGCAAAAATTGAAAATAAACTTGATCTGCCTGCAAGTATAAGAAATATATGTCCCATACATGTCAAACCTCTATCTTTTACCATCTCTGAGATCTCTTCGTTCATACGGACGGACAGACAGACAGACAGACAGACGGACAGACGGACATGGCTATATCGGCTGTTGATGCTGATCAAGAATATATGTATATACTTTATAGGGTCGGAAACGATTCCTTCTCCCTGTTACATACTTGCACAAACTTAATATACTCTATGTACCTTCGGTACAGAGTATAAAAATGGCAATGTCGTACAACGGAAGAGAAACAGAACTTCGCGGATTGCTGTTAGACACTCCAAAGCCTGGAGGAGGCTGTACAAATGACGGCATTTTATAGAATGCATATACGGCTTCTGATATAACTGGTGTCAATATCACATTAATTGAACGATTCCACACAATATTACGGACACTGACAAGTGACTACGACGTTAATCTGTCTGCTTTTAATGACTTTTGCAACGAAACTGCGAACTTATACGTTTCGCTTTTCAACTGCCACCCAATGCCAGTAACTTTGCACAAAGTACTTATTATATGGTCCGGAAGTAATAAAATGTTATTGCTTCAAATTGGACAAATGTCCGAAGAGGCGCAAGAATTCATGCACAAAGAGTTCAGAAAATTTGGATTAGATCACACAAGTAAGATGTCAAGAATCAAAACCAATGAAGACCTGCTGCACAGTCTTTTGGAAAACTCAGAACCAATCATAACATCATTAATGACCACGAGATTATTACAGAACAACAACTATGAGCTCTGAAGTCTTGAAGCTGTTAAAGCCTCCAAATATTCAGGCAATACTTGAAGAACAGTTTGACACCAATGATAATGTCTCACATACTGATAGATCTGACGATCTTTAGGTTCAACATATTATGTAATATACATCTGATTTTATATTTTTTCTGCATTACAACTTGATTCTAGTAAATTTCCATTATGTTCATCACAGTTCTCCATTAAGTTTAATTTTGTCCCGCCAGATTGGCGAATTCGTACACTGTGCAAGGCTGCAAACCCCTGAGATTCTGGAAAAGGTTCGGTCCGGGGGTTCAAACCCATTGAAAATTCTTAGGTTTGATTCTCGTATCAGTTCCTTTACTTATCGAACCTAAGGTTTAGCCATTTTACAACGTGACTTATGCGTTATTTCCTTCTCGAAGTTGTAATATACTGAATATGATTTTGAAATGATCATGCTCTAATTCAGCATTATAAAATTATTTGTATCCGGTGAATATATTGTGATAGTTACAAAAGTTCAAAGAAAAGTTACAAAGAAAAAGTTGACTAAAGTGAAAACTTGAAACCGATTCCTAAAGATTTCCCTGGTGAGAACCCCTTGTTAGAAATTTTCTTAGATTACAAAAATTATGTTTAATCAAAATTCAAAAATGTTTTATTTCTGTATTTGTTTCTGTTCAAATCGGATACTAACTTCACACTGCTCATCTCTAGCCACGCAAATGAGTCTCCCCGCCCTGAAAAGTATGAGAGGGCCTCTGTAGAGGAAGATTCTTCATAGGAGCAGAAAAACGAAACGAAAATTGTAAATCACGAATTTTGCTGCGAGATATGCAAAAAGCGGCGCACATTTTGTAGCAAATTGAATTTTCAGCAGAAAACGAAAAAAATAAAGGAAGGAGTAAGGCCTTGTTAAAGGCGAAAAAATAAGAATCAGCCGCGCGCGCTTGCGCATAAATTTAAGAGGAGGCAGAGAGGGGGGACCTGCGACAGGTTGCAAGCAGCAGCAGCAGCAGCCAAGTTTTGTAGCCCAATCTGCATATACAAGCCATAAAGCAATTTCCATTGGCGGAGGAAGACTCCCCAAAAAAGGCGACAAGGGCGAACCAACCTTGATCCTTGTCAAGTGCAACAGACGTAGAAAAACTTTAATAAGTTCGCAGCTACGCAGCTATTTGTGCCTGGTTCTTCCTTGGATTCTGTTCTGATTTCTAGTTTTGTATTTTATTTACTTGATTTTTATGCAAATTTTTATTTTTATTTGTTAAAGGAAAATGCGCACAACAACTGCGACGACAACAACAACAACAACGACGACGAATTCATTTTCGTTTTTGTTATATGCAAAAATTGTTTTGCTTCGGGGCAAGGAGAAGAGAAGTCTCTCCTAGTCGCAGACCATTTATAGCTGGTGGATTTTTTTTTCCTTTGCCAGTTTTTCGTTTGCCAAATTAGTGAATTTACATGTTGAACAATGATCAATGTTTTGTTAGCACATGTTTGCTTTACAACGTTGTTACTACGACTACGACGACGACGACTACGACGACGGAGGACCATAACAAAGCCTGCGATCTAACTGTTACTTCTCGTGTACCTGGCAGGAGCAAAACAATGAGATAATTTTTTTTGGTTGTAGAAGATTGGAGGAGATGTGCAAAGTTATGGGAGATGTGTGAGGTTATAACAAGTGTGGTTGGGAGTGGAGCCCCACTTCAATTGTATGATTGATCTACACTCATTTATCCTCTTCCGGTAGTATAACTTTCGCTGACATAACCCTTTTCGTCTCTATCAAATGCCAAATGCCACCACCACACTGAGAGATCCATGGCAAAAACAAGACACTTAAAATGCCAAACGATCGTATGCGCGCGCGCTTGCGCTCGCGCTCGCCTGTCAATGACGTTTGTGGCCAATGAAATTAGGTAATAAGCTTGGCCCCATATAGAAACACATTTTGCGCCGGGCCAAGTCCAAGTCACTTTTCATTTCCAAATGGCAACGGCAAGTGCGCCAGACCAGACCCGGGGAGAGAAATAATTTATAAGCCTCGATATGACCAGACCATAAAAGTCCTGGACCGGCCGGGCTGGCCGCCTGCAGGCGGCTCTGTCAGTTCGACTGTCAATTGGACTGGCAACACTTCGAAAAGGCGCGCGGCGCCCGTCGAGAGCAAAAAAAAAAAAAAAAAACTCTGTCGAGGCACAACAAACAAAGCCACAAAATCGGACTTGGACACTAAAATGAATTGAAACTAATATGCCAAAGTGAGTGGAGTCGTCGACTGACAATGGCTCCATGATTCTGAAGTCAGAGCCGGAGGGGTTCAGTCACAACAACAACGACAGCAAAATCTATAAACAGGCGAAAGGATATAAATACAATGAACATATGCATGATTACCCAATTCCTAAAATGGGACTAGAGATGGAAGCGTGTTCGTAAGTAAGAAATTAGGATCGTATCTCGACGTTTGCTCAGTAAGTCCTCAAATACCTAGTACTCGCAATTGTTTTGGTACACGGATTTTTGGTCATAGAATGAAAGCGAATGAATATTTTTCAAAACTTTTTCCTTTTTTTTATTCGTTCTTTCAATGGCTACAAATCGTAGGACAAGTTATTCGAAATGGCCGCCTTGTGCCTTCCAGTAACGCCAAAATCTCTCTGGCCACTCAACTATCGAAGTGTGCACCTTTGTTTTTGCCTTGTGAGCTGGAACGGAGTCTTGTTAAAAGGCTTGTTTGCGAATAATGTCGTGGTTGAGAGGCTTCACAACCTTTTCGAAAACGTCGGATTGAAACACTTTCGCTGAAGTTTTGACTCCTTTTTCACAAAAATGGAGATTGGTGACCCCTTCAAAGGCGACTCCCCACCAAACCATCCGTTTGGATGTAACAGCATTCACTCTATCGTTCTGTTGAACGATTTCGCTATTGTGAACATTTTTTCGTCAGTAAACAGAATTCGTCTGTGGGCATTGTTCGCGCACTGGCGACGCAATGCTTTCGATTTTGTCTTGCGTTTTTGTTTCAATGCTGTTGTGAGCAAGTGGCCGTTATGTCTCTTGTATGCACTGAGTCCCACTGAGTCACGTTTTATGATGCGCGACATTCTGTCCTTGCTGATATTCATCTCACGAGACATGATTTCTGCTTGCGCAGTGGATTTCGACGAATTCGATCTTTCACGGCTTTGGTGGCTTGTGGCGTTTGCACAGTGCGCGGACGGCCGGATTTCGAGCAGGTCTTTTATTCCATCAGTATCCTCAAATAACTTCACAATACGATACATAAAGTTTCGGGTGATTTCCAGTGGGCACAACATCTGAAAGATTTCACCTTTTTCGTAGTCTAATTTATGCAGGCCAATTACGACAATACGATTTACGTGCGCGGTCCATTCCAAGTTTGCAAACAACTGACGCCAAAAACGTTTGATGCAGTAATACAGCATAAATGTCATTCGTCAAATAGCCGTCAAGTTGAAGTGGATGCGCTCAATGATTCTCGAGAACGATTGTGTGTTTAATACGTGTACCAAAACATTGCGACTTCTAGGTAATGCAAGATATTTATTTTTAAATTTCTTTTAATTCTTATCACTTTTTTCTTCCAAACAAAACAATATTGTCAATGTCCTCGTTAAGTTCACTATCATCTTTATCTGAGAAGTTGGTCAATACAAATCATCCACAAATATTTCATTTTATGTCGGTGTTTGCTGGCGAACGTTTCTCCTTTTTTAACAAGTTTCTGGTTCAAAAAACTAATAGATCCGCCGAATCCATTTTAAGGAAAGGGACAAGAATGGGCGAACAGGACTGTTAACATTTGATTTAATACACTTCTTTAAATACCATGCCACTTAAAAGTCCGCATGAGAGCTCATGCGGCGTAAGAAATTCGACGAAATTCAAAAACAGATGTAACATTTTACTGCAGCAACACGTGAACAAAACATTAGACAATCCACATTTATGGTTTTGTCAAACTAACACAGAACACATATTCTACATACCTGTACGAATAATTACAGTTTTCGCGATTTATTATATCCTTACAAAGGGTATTATAATTTTGCCCAGAAGTTTGCAACGCATAGAAATATTCATTTCCGACCCCATAAACTATATATATTCTTGATCAGGGGGACGAGCTGAGTCGATTCGTCCGTCTGTCTGTCCATCTGTCTGTCTGTCTGCTGAAATTTTGCACAGAGTCTCATGTTTACTGCACGCTGCTAATATGTCGGAACCGACCGGATCAGATAACTTTATCTTATAGCTGTCATAGGAACCATCGGTCGAAAAATGGGTCTTAGTGAGAAAAACTTTTTTGTTTTCAATGCTAGCGTCCTCAAACTCCTCCATTATTCATATTATATTATATGCTTTTAAACAGATTTGCAAGCTTGGGTCTAAATCGGATAACTATATCTAATAGATGCCATAGGACCAATCGGTCGCAAAATGGGTTTTAGCAAAAAAAAACTTTTTTTTTTTTAAGTAAATCGTTCTTAAGGTCGGTGATTCTTTATATTAAGCTCTTTCAAACTAATTTGAAAAAGTTGATCGTCATCGGGTGACTATATCTTATGGTTCCCATAGGACAGATCGGTCGAAAATGGTTCTTAGTAAGAAATTTTTTTTGTTTATTTTGTTAGCGTTCTTAAACTCACTGATTTCTTATGCTGTATGCTTTTAAATATATTCGCGAATTTGGTCGAAATCGGATGACTATATCTAAAGGTTGCCATAGGACTGATCGGTCGGAAAATGAGTCTTAGTGAGAAAAACTTTTCTATTTTCAATTTTATCGTTCTTAAACTCGGCGATTGTGAATTTGATATGTTTTTAAAAAGATTCTCAAAATTTGGTCGAAATCAGTTATATATCTGTCTGAAAATGGGTTTTAGTTACAAACGTTTTTAACGTCTTAAGCTGTGTCATTTCAAAAACAGCATTTGCAATGATATTAAAACTTTGGCACTGACGAAGTTAGCTGGGCCTTCTCGTCTGACAAACTAAACAAACAATTTTGGAACTTTCGATATGTCAGTTTCGATCGCTCAATCCGATAGCTTTTATCGCGTGCTGAACAACAAATTTTTAATTTATGTAGATTCCATTAATTAAAACAATTTTGCACAACAAAAATGTGGAAAATTTGACTTAATCCCAAAAAAAAGTTAAAAATTTCCCCAATGTACACATAGGGAAAAATCGAAGAACATTGGACATCTTGAGTCCCATCTTGAGGGCACAAACGTTACCGGATTTTTGCGTCCATCGAACCGGTTATGTACAAAGGAAATAAAGCATTAAGCCCTATACGCAGTTGTGAAGTAATGAGAAGTTAAGTAAAAATCTCCTACAAAAAAATGTACGTTTGCTCTCCTGTCAAAATCTTTATATGAAAATTTTACCTTACTTCTCGTTGATTTACAACTGCGTGAGGGGTTTAAGACTTAATTTCAAGTTGTAAATTGAAAAAATAAATCCGTTTATATCGAGAACCGAAACTTAGACTTTCCACCGGGCACGAGACCCCGCACCGAACATTCTCCAGAGGAAAAATCATTGATATCAAATGGCTATTAAAGTAAATTCACACTAGAATAAGGATTTCAAAACATTTACACCGAAGGATATAAAAAATCTAATCCTACGACATCTTAATGAAAATAAACAGGCTGCATGGGGGCTCTTCATGCACAGATACTCTTCAATAAATCCAAGCTGCTCAAAAATCGTTCTCCCCGCCCATCTTTGGAGAAGAGCATGTGGAACTTTCATCCGCTTGCGCATCGGACACGATGAATGTACACATCAACACCTACTAACCGGTACGACACGACCTCCCTGTCCACTCTGCGGGGAAAACTTAGACATAGTTCACATTCTGGATACCTGCCGAAAACTAAAGAGCATTAGGGTTGATCTGTTTGGAGCACAGCTCACCTCCAACTATTTACAAATTGCATCAGAACGAAACATTTTGAAAATATACAACTTTATTAAAGCATCCAAACTTAACATATAATGACGCTGCAGTCCATAATTGCGAGTCGAAGGCCCTGGTAGCTAGTGCTCGCCAAACTATTATTAAGTTTAGTATTGTGTACTAGATTTAATTTGTTTAAATAAAAATAAAATAAAAAAAAAATAGTTGCAATTAATAAGGATTTTTAAAAAAGAATAAATTACATACACATCTGATCATATTAATAGGTACACACCGGAATTTTTTAATTATAGATGGTTTTTTCGTACTTTTAGTGTTGACAACATTTTAATTTTTGGTTTTTTGTTGTTGTCAATGTCTGGCCACACTGTGACAAAGAGTTGAAAGAGGGGCTGGCCCGTATATCAAAGCTTTTCTATAAATTGCGAGTCCACCACACATTTCGCCTGATCATAATAATAGATACAGTCTCCGTTTCTCACAAGTATCAAGTGAATAATTTTGTAATCAGTGATCTTTTGGTAACTAAAGGTAAATTAAGTATATTATTATTATTATTTGAAATAATTGGTACACAATTGCAAATTGTGGCCAATTTAAATGCCATAGCAACTTAGGCAAATTAAGTATAGCTCCTGTCAATACAGAGAATACTAATAATGTCAATAATAAAGAAGAAGCTCGATTGGTTCTTAGTCTGAGAAAAGAAGGCAAATCTTTACGAGCCATCGCCAAATTAATGAACCGGTCTCATAATTTTGTTAAAAATGCATTAGAAAGAAAACCAAGACAGGAAACCCGTGGAAGGCCACAAAAAACAACAGAAACCCTTGACCACTACATAGTAACTTTGAGCAAAAAGGACCCAATTAAGTCATCGAAGGCTATTGCAGCCGAAATTGGGAATTCAGTTAGTGCTCCAACTATCCGAAGACGACTACAAGATGCCAACCTACCAGGAAGAATTGCCAGAAAAGTTCCACTTATGCGCAAAAAAAAAAAATATCACCATGAGGCAAACTTTTGCAAGGGATCACAAAGACTGGGTAGGATGCACCGGGGAGAAAAAATGGAGAAACATATTATGGAGCGATGAAACCAAGATTAATTTGTTTGGGAATGACTGTGAAAGGAATGTTCGACGCCCTAATGGAAAGGAATTCCATCCACGGTTTACAAAAACAACAGTCAAACATGGAGGTGGCAATATAATGGTATGGGGTTGCTTCTCCTGGTACGGCGTAGGTCCAATTTATCAGACTACGAACAAAATGAATGCTGAAGAGTACAAATCCATATTGGAAACAGTTATGGTACCGTATGCTAAGGGGAATATGCCATTACGTTGGGTATTTCAGCAAGATAATGATCCTAAACACACATCAAGGCTGTTATCTATATTTTTCGAGGACCAAAAAGTTGACGTTCTGAAGTGGCCAAGCCAATCCCCCGACCTTAACCGCATTGAATACTTGTGGGGAGACTTAAAAAAGAAATTGGCAAAGCATTCATTTTCAAATAAACAAAAATTATGGGAAGGTGTCCAAAAACTGTGGTATGAGACACCAGTAGAGACCTGCCAGGCTCTTATTAAAAGTATGCCAAAAAGAATAGCAGTAGTGGCCAAAAAGTTAGGAAATTGTAATTTACCTAAAAAAAGAACACAAAATGGAAATTAAAATTTTTTTTCTTACCAACACATGAAGTGTACCTATTATTATGATCACACTGTAAACGTATCTGAAACACAAAATGATCTCTTTTATGTTATATTATTATTCTATGTTACACTTAAGTTTATTTTATTAAAAACAAATAGTTTAAGAACCAATGAGAACAAATTTTAAGTTGGAAACAATGAATAAAACTGTTTTCTGTTACCTTAAAGTCAGAGTTGATGTGTGTACCTATTAATATGATCAGGTGTGTATATCAATGTCAACTTTCTGAATCAACAAATATTGGTTATTGTTGATTAATAAAATGTAACAAACAAAAATTTTAAGAAAAACTTCCCAAGTACATTATTAGGGAAAAAATGTCACGTAACGTATGTCACGTTGCGTATCATAATGAGTCAAATATAAAAAAATCAAAAATTAATTTTTGTGCGAATCGGTTATAAATATATAGTAACATCATTGCAGATCATATTAAAGTAAGTTGCATTAAAAAACTGGAACGCATTTCGCAGACTTTGGTCTCTTTGTAAAAGAAGGTAAAACCCACTTCCGAATTCTGTCACGTTGCGTATGCCTTTTTGTTTGCCTGTATCTTGGGACCTTACTTTCCACAACTCTCAGCTTTTACATTAAAGATAGTGCTATTAAAGTGCTATCCAAAAACCAATATGAGGAAATTGATTTTAAAGTTTTCATTTATTTTTTTTTAAATTGTAGGCTAAAAAAGTCGTACGATTGTCGCGTTCGTAGCTGTGGAAATGCCCATATATGGCAATTGTAATAAAAGCTTCACTTCTTCGTTTTGTAGCCACAGCAGAACAGCTATACAATTACATATGTGTACAATCAGAATTTAAGGCCAAACTTTCATTATCTTTATAATTTTGTAACTTCTATTTATGGTTTCAGTTTTGACTCACGCTGCCATCTCTTGACTCCATCTCAGTGTTTGTTTTTTCTCCTTTTTTTTTTTTTGGTTAAAAAGTGTGACCACTGTGATTAATTTTTATGGCATGCCTTTTTAACTTAAGTTGTGATTTATTGTCGCGCCGATATAAATCATTTAAGAAATCCAAAGCAATTCAAATTTTGTCAGACACTTTTAATTATGTCACCAAATGTTTACAATAAATTAATTGCAAATCAATTAGCTACCCGCTAAAAAAATGTTCAAATTATGAGGCTCGCCGAGTCGTTAAATAAAAGTTGCCAATTTTCGGCTGCAGGTGAAATACATTCATATATATATATATGGACATATATAGAAATATGACTTGTCTTGGACAAATTAAAGTGCATAGCTGTGTATGAGAAGCCCATAAAATTTTATATGATTTGCATGCCAAACGTTGAACTGACTCTATATTTATTAATTAGAAAACAACAACAAAAAAGCACAGCGAAACTTGTTCATATGAGTTGAGCTATATAATTTTTGAGTTGGCTGCTGAGGTGTTAATTGCACAGTGGGTAGCGGCACACACACACACACACACAGATACAGATATATTTGGGAATCGGAATCGAAGTGGTATGCCCGCCAGTTACCGACGATTGAAAGTGTGAAATTGCTAAGCAATTGTGATTGTAGCCAAAGTCAAATGTATTTTTTGTTTTTTTCTATTTTTTGGGGAGCAATTGGCAAATTGCATCAGGTGCAAGCAGGGGGGTTGGGGGAGTTTATGGCTTATGATTTGTATGTCTGTTGATTACCTTGAGGTGGGTGTGGCTCGAATGATTGGCCATGTTAACTGGAGTTTGCTACTGGAGTTCTGTAAGAATTGGGCAATATTTTCCAAGCATTCACTTTTAGCAAAGACTTTAAAGTATGGTAGATGGCGCATCTCTTAACAGCAGACTTATTTATCATCTGTAAGCGTTTTGGCATGGGATTAAGTAAATTGGTCAAATCAGTTTGGTTCAAAGCATCTAATTTTTATGACCAAAACCTATTTCCCTAAGTTAGCTAATAGTCTAGCAATTGCTGGTTCGACCCCTGTAGCTGAAAATTTTCATTTTTTTTCCATTTCTTCCCATTTCTACAAGCTTCATCTAGCTTATGTACATATCTTTGATATTTGCTAGACCAAAAGGTCATTTAAATCCAACATTGAGAGAAAGTTATCAAACAACATGCATATGTGAGAGCTCCCATCAATCACTTCCATCGAATTGGTTGCAAAAAAGCTAAAGGGACAGCCGCCGAAAGTGTTTTCCCCCCCACCCTGCCCATCCCACCCTGACAACCAAATGCCATGCAATAAATTTACTTTAATTTCTCATAAATTTAAGCTTTGCATATTTTTTTCCTCTTCTTTTCCTCGCCAAAAAAAAGACAATAGCTTTGGGCACTGGAGGCCCAACACCCGCGCACATTTACATGCAAATGAGCTGAGGGCAGAGCCTGTGGGTAAGTAAGAGCCTGTGGTCCAAGATCGAAGAGTGGGTGCCGCAGCTAAGCACCATTTTTGTGGCACATGCCGCTGGCTAGTTTCGGACTAGGCGACACTTTTTTGCGACAAGATGTCCATCAACGCCTGCGTGTCTAACGAAGTCTTGCGTCGCGTCACTTCAAAGCCTTTGGCGCCAGGATGCGGAACGCGAGGCGAAACTTTATGGCTGACACCAATCAACTTTAGGTCGCCCAGACGTTGTCTAATGCCTTTGTTTATGCGCTGTCTCTTTGTGTCGTATATAATTTAAGCTTGGAGCCAGGTATCGCTTTGGCACTTCAGCTCTTAATTTATTTTAATGATTCGACCATTTACACCCACCCGGTAAACTCATCAACCTCTATTGACAGGCGGCCTCTTCTCTTCCTCTTCCGATTTCTGATTTCTGATTTTTTGTTTGTCACCCTTAAATCTCAGTTGGTTTTGTGCATTTTGTGGCCCATCGAATTTGGTCAACATCTTTGACAAATCTGCAGTTTTATTAGTTGGCAATTTTCGTTGAGACACGTGTCTTGAAGACATAACGGAAATGAGGCACATTTGTTTTTGGCTACCATTTTTCGGAAGGGTCGGTTCTTGAGGGTAAAGGATTTTTCGCAAACTATGTGTGTGTTTGTATGCACTGGGAGAAATGAATGTACGAGAACTGCTTCCAAATGTTTGTATGTAAATATAAATTGGTTGCTGTATACCCAGTGAAGCACGGGTTCTTGGGATTTTGTGTTTCTAATTACGATTGATCACGCTGAAAGACACTATTGACATTTAAACGATTGTCGCTCACCGACTCGCAAAAAAAAAGATCGCGATACTTAGTATCATACGGGTATTTTGAGTATCGAATCGGCCTTCATTTGAAAAAAATATCAAAATGATATTATCGCGTCCAAATGTTTAGGTGGAAATAGTATCCCTTTGATATGAAGAATGTATATTATTTTGATATTATTGAAGATAGGGCTGATATGTGATCTTCTATTTTTCTGCGTAGCCTTATGCACTTAGTTTCTTGGGTCTTTACCAGATACCGGATCGTTTAGCAATGCGCCTTGCGTTTGAGTAGTAGTAATAGCATATTTTTCATATAATATATTAGCAGTGATTGGAAAGACATTTAATCTTACCAAGGTAAGGTACAAGGTAAATGTTAAAAAATATTCGTATAGGTAAGGTAAAAGGTATCCGGAATTTCCAGTATCCAGGTAAAGGCCACGTATAAAAAAAAGTAACTTTTAAATTTCAAAAGCATCGTTAATCCATTTTTATTAGTAATGAATATTAAAAACAAAACAACGCTTCTTCATTACAGATATTTTAAGAGTCATTCATTGATATAAGAAACTGTAAAGGCTTATTCCCAAAAATAAGATTTTAAAATGAAACATTTTACTTACATATGAATCATATGATATGATGCTGAGATTAAAACCGTAACCGATAACACCGTAACCTTTAACCGCTAAAAACATTTTAAGCCTAGTACTGAGGGCGTTCGAACTTTCCTTTCGTCACAGTACTTCACAAAGCCAAGGTGTTTCTAATTATATGAAATACTGTGACGAAAGGAAAATTCGAACGCCCTCACCACTAGGCTTTAAAATTGAAAACCGTGACCGTGACCGAAAAAATTTGTTTCTTATAACAGTAACCCTATAACCTTTATTAACATAACCGGTATGTACCGAAACAGAAACAAATATATGGGTTAATTTCGGTTTTCCTTTACTAGAAAGAAATCCGAATACGTCATTTGTGAAATAGCAAAGTTTCTGTTCTGTTAGTTCTGTTTTCATATAAATTTTATTATTTTTTCAAAAACAGCAAAAAATGTATATTTTTTTTGGCTTAATTGAATAGGTTTGACCACTAAAACTATTAAACAAAAGTATATAAAGCAAAATCTTAAAGAATAACCGACACTGTTTCAGCATTATTTAGAATTTGGTATGCCCACCCTTGTTCTTAATTATTTCAAACAAACGGTTTGGTTAGGAATCATAATATTTTTCAATTTCATTTAGTGAAATTGTTAACCAGATTTTTTTAATTGCTTCAAATAGGATCCCAGAGTCACTAAATAGTCTTCCTCCTGCGTATACTCTCCTGGACAAAAGTCCCCAAATGTTCTCGATAATGTTAATGTCAGAGGAGTAAGGCGGCCACTCGAGCAATTTGAGGTTTTGGTCTTTATTCCACTGTTTTACAACCCGAGCGGTATGGATGGGAGCGTTGTCATGTTGGTACGTCCATGCAATATAATCATAAATCTCCGAAAACTGGGGAAAAGCCTTTTGGAGCACAGTCTTGTACTCAATTGCGTTCATCTTCGAGTTGATAAACTGGAGCTCGCATGTTCCATAAAACGATACGGCTCCCCACACCATTACTCCACCTGCTCAATAGTGAGGACGACTTAAAACACATTGTTCCTTTCGCATATCGTGGAAATAGTAATTATAGCCATCCAGTCCATCGAGGTTCAACTTCATTTCGTCGCAGAATGCCACCGTCTTTCACTCCTTGTTCCACGTCATGTGTTCTCGGGCAAATCGTTGTCGTGCTTCCTTACGAGCATCATTAAGAGGTGTTTTTTTTATTTTCAATCTCTTCAAGTGTTTGGCGCTTCGAATAATTCGTTTTACCGTGGCCACACTAGCATTTACGCCGCATTCTTCCCTAATTTTACCAGCAGAAAGGGAATTTAAGGCAGTTCGTAGGATAAGTCGCCTCCCGTTTGCTGTTGTTGCATATTTTTTTCCTCCATTCATTTTTTTCCATAGTCTGCTTTATTACGGAGAAAATTACTCACAACGTTTTGACTTCCGCCGATTTCCTTGGCTATTTCATAGTGTTTTAAGCCAGATTTAATATAGCCTTTTATGTGACTATTTTCCAAATCGGTTAAAGGTTTTTCGCGGCCCATTTTACAAAAAATTGATATCAGTTGCTTTAAATTTTGGAATACAAAAGAATTCAACTCTTTTCAATCATGAAAATTGAAGTCAAAAGTGTCAAACCTATTCAGTTAAGCCAAAAAAAAATTTTTTGTTATGTTATTGAAAAAATAATTAAAATGATATAAAAACAAAACTAACAAAACAGAAACTTTGCTATTTTACAAATGATTGATTTCTTTATACAACAAAATTTATTTCGCTTAGATCGGAATGCTTGTTACAGAGATACAACGTTTTAAAATTTAAGAAAAGTCAAACCTAATCAGTTGAGCGGCACTGTATTTTAAATTAGTGATGGTAGCTATTATCTTGGTAGGTATGCACTCCAAATTTCAAGTCAATAGTCAATAGTCAATTCGTGGACGCGTAATCTGCAGTGATGGTAAAACATCAATATCGAGATACATATCTGGTCTCATATTACGTTAAACTATAAACTGTTGATAGCAAATTATTAAGATTTAACTTACATAACCGTTACAAGGTCGAAAAAGGTGGTCAAAGTTTCTAAAATGTTTTCTTTAGGTTTTTTTCTTTATTGTTAAAAAAAAACTTCTGAAAGTGAATGAAAATGAAAGCCTTAAACATGCTTTTGTATTTATATATGTGTGAGAGAAAAATGTTTCTGCCACGCCGTCTTCTTGACAGCTTGGCGCCGGTAACTTGACAAGTTGCGCTGTGATCTTGACAGGGGATGGAAGAGAGGAATGAACAATTCTTAATCGAGTTGTGATTCTTGATCTAAATAATAATAATAAATAAGCAGTTTCCGGGAATTGTTAACTTTTGATATAGAACAAGGAAGAAAGCAGGTCAAGCGCAACAATAACATACTCTGTACCTAAAAAGGTTTTGTATATATTTCATCAATTTAAGTTAGAAGCCCCACAAGAGGCAAAAAAGCCATTAAGTGTGTGAAGTGCTGCACAGCGCCGTAATAGCTTATTTTCCTTATAACTCGACTATCGTTCATCTGATCTTTTTCATTTCTTTGGCAAATCGATAAATAATCTTAATTACTAGATATCCTTAGAAGATGCGAAACATCTATCAATAAAACTGTGGGAGATATGAGGTTTTTTTTCCAATTTGTGGGGGCTGGAGGGCAAGTATAAGAAATATTTGTTCCATTCAAGTCAAACCTCTATCTCTTACCATCTCTGAGATCTCCTCGTTCATACGGACAGACAGACCGACTGACAGACGAACAGGGCTGACGTCTCAGCTGTTGATGCTGATCAAGGATATATATAATTTATAGGGTCGAAAATTATTCCGTCTCCCTGTTACATACTTTTGCAAAAATTTAATATATGACCGACTTCTTACTTATTTACTTTGTGCTAGTTGGAACATCATCCTATCTTAGTATCGTTTTCCGAGTACTATTTATCGCTACCTTAGCATCTTTTAGTTTTTCTCCCAGGTGAAAGTTGAATTGGGCATTTTGATGGATCTAGACCAGCGATGTCCAAAATTTGAAAAGGCAGCCACGCGTGGTTGGCAAGACAAATTCTGCCGGCGTCGCAGCCGACACATATATAGAGAGAGAGAATATGTGTATTCTATAAATAGCACACTCGGCGGCTTGCTCTCTTACGATGCGCGTGTTCGGCTTTGTGTTCTCTCACAAGACATTTGTTCGTTTGTTTGTTGCGCACGTGGAAATGTCAACATGCTTACTTCGTGTTTCGCAGCTACGCACACATATGCAATGCTTGCTTGTGTGAGTTTGGACAACACTCATCTAGACTCTTAGATATTTGTATGATTTCACCACCACCAAATCCAAAGCTGATTAGGAACTGGGAAAATTTGTAATTTTACACTACCAAGTTCATAGCTTAAATAATTTTGGAGTTGTTGGAGGTTTTAAAAGGGTCAATGACTTTTTCATGATAGACCTGCAGTCATCCTGTTAAAATTTCAAATATAGATAACTTTCACAACAGTACGAATATCTCTCAGTGTACCCCCTTTTTGTATAACCCCAACCAAACCAAATCTTCCATCTAACTTCACTTCAATCTGATCAGCAAAAAAAATCTCTTCAAATCTCGTAAACAGACAAAACCTCAAGAAGATAAAATGCACAGAAAATGGCAACCGAATGGCAAACGAGGGTGACAATATATTAATTTATATTATTTGCCATGCTGCAGCATGCCGCAAAGTGTGATTGTGACAGGTACCAGGGGCCGGCTAGAAAGAAATCCCGATACGGCACGTGACCAACCAACGGCGTATATGCATAAAAATTGAAGATGTGATAGTGTGCCATTAAAAGCACGCGGCAGGACGAAAGCATATGCTGGGCTTCATCCTGTTCCCACAGGCCGAACAGGCAAACCAATTCGATTGTAGAACTCAAGTGGCCTTCATGGTCCACGCAAGGATGATGATAAGTACCAGGACAAGCATTGAGAAATTAAAGCCTAGCACGCACACCCCGCCCTGGCCACCCTTCTGCGACGCATTACTACCAAATTGATGGCCAACAGACGCTCGCTGTCTGCCACAAACAGATACAAAGATACAAATGTATCTACCATCGTCGTCAAACCACCGAACAGAGACACTTGAGCATCGATTCCCACGACTTGTGCATAGCACCAGGGGTGCGGAGTACGGCGCCCCGTTTTAATTGCCGCCCCTGGATGCAGCTTAGCAGCCGGATCATCCCCCTTGGTTGGTCTGGCTGTCAGCTTCATTATTTGCCATTTTAGCAATTTGATGGTAAACTTTGACCACGGCTGAATAGGTAAATGACAGGACCGGTGGCTGTTGATGTGTTCAATATTTGCCTGCCGTTTGCTTCCGCTTCCCCAGGGTGAGCAAACACATCCCACGCACACACACACACACACACACAATGGACACGTTGCTACTTTCATGTCTATTGTGTGTCTGGAGTTTCCATGGGGGTTAAGCCATTAATTTGGTTATGCCTAGTCTATTATTAATTTGTTATGGACCCGGTGTATATCGAATAGAAAATATGAGTACCCTGAACGCCCACCCACTTACATTAAAGAAGGTATACCAGATGACGTGGAATTTATACCTCATGGCGAGGGACATTACAAAGCATTATTCAAGTTTGGAAATGAATCGAATATGAAAATGTCTTATTTTGGGACTAGGATATCTAGACTGATTGAATAGTACTCAGACAAACTAAACCATGGAGAATGAGTATTAGAGATCAAATTTGCGCTGCCTCGCAATTTTGCTGATGCTAAACGATGGTGCAAAAAAAAAGATACTTTATAGTGCCAATGGGAAATCACAGTGGTTAGAACGAGACGGACATATTCCCAAATGTATCCAGAGAGCGAAATGAAACTTCGGTCGAGTCGAAGAGGCGTTAAACTGTATGTCCGTTTTTACAAATCACGACAAGAGATAGGGCGAAGCAGGGCTTGCTCCAGGCCTAACTGTCGGCGTCGTGCTGGTTGGCAACAGCTTCAAATACAGGAGCCATGTCGCCATACTTCTATGGAAAGTGTTCCAGACCAGTCCACACCTGCTGCCCACATAAATAGCTCACGCCACATCATGTCTATCGAGCTGCGCCGGCATGTTTTCGATCATGCACTTACATGTGTCCTATCTAAACATTGAGTTCGAGAGCTATGTGCTCGCTCCGGCCAGTTTATAGCCGGATGATCAATCCCAATAACTGCCCACCATGCAGCAAAACTTAAATAGCTGTCCACTGTACAGGCGGCCTATTACAGCGAACATACGTACGCCCGCCGTAAAAGGGAGTATCACCTCCAAATTTTCGACCTCTGCACCTAACTTTCTATTTGATTCCGGTTCAGTCATAACACTCATACCGATATCAATTAAAGTTCTCATCGAGGCAACACAAAGTCTTCAACTAGAGGCATCTCAACTGGAGGCACTTCAAAGTCCTCAACTTAGAAGCACCTCAAAGCCCTCAACTAGAGGCAGCTCAAAGTCCTAAACTAGAGGCACCCCAAACACCTCAACTGGAGGCACTTCAAAGTCCTCAACTTAGAGGCACCTCAAAGTCCTCAACTTAGAGGCACCTCAAAGTCCTCAACTTAGAGGCACCTCAAAGTCCTCAACTTAGAGGCACCTCAGAGTCCTCAACTAGAGGCAGCACAAAGTCCTCAACTAGAGGCACCCCAAACTCCTCAACTTAGAGGCACCTCAATGTCCTCAATTAGAGGCACCTCAACTAGAGGCACAGAAACTACAAAGTCCTCAACTAGAGGTAAATTAACCACCTCGAAGAAAGGCAACCTGAGGCGAACTTGCCTATTGACCCCTAATCGAAGCAACAGCCTCCACGCGAGGTCCGCTGGATTAACCCAACACTGGCCCCCATAAAATTTTCAACCGATACCGTCACCACCGCGATCCTCATCAAGGCAATACAAAGTCCCCAACAAGACGCACCTAAAAGAGGCACCTTAAAGTCCTCAACAAAACAACCACCTCAACGAAAGGCAACCTCAGCCTGCTCAGGCAAACTTGCTTATCGACCCCCAATCGAAGTCACGGCCTCAACGCGAGGTTACAATCCACTTAACTGCAACTCCAACAGCTCATCACAGCAAGCCACAGATGTTCAGCTCCCAGAATCTGCAAATTGAAGCTCTTGTCAAGAAACCGTTGTAGCAACCCTACACTGGCCCCCAAAACATTCACCTGATACCGTCGCCACCTCAAATCAAAGTTTACAACGCGTGGCAAGCAAAGTCCTCATCGAGGTAACACAAAGTCTTCAACTAGAGGCACCTGAAAGTCTTCCATTAGAGGCACCACAAAGTCCTCAACTAAAGGCACGGCAAAGTCCTCAACTAAAAGGTAAAGCAATCACCTCGACGAGAGGCAGCCTCAGCCTGCTCAGGCAAACTTGCTTATCGATCCCCAATCAAAGCAACGGCCTCAATCTTTCAACATGCATTGTTCAAAGTAAGTAGTGGCGCCATCTATTGGTCCCTCAATTTCATTGTTCAGCAATCTCGCCACCAAGGCCGCTGTAATTTATTGTAAAAATGGGAATGACAATTATCTTTGGTATTTCGGTGCATATTAGTGAACGGCTAACTATAATATTGGATCAGGTTGCGTTATCGGTACGCAATTTGAATCGGTATGGGCCAAGGGTTCCGGTATTATTACCTGTTTTCAAATAATTTGATGGTCATATGATGATTGAATTTCATTATTGGAATTGAACTCTTATCTAAAACGAGGAAGTCCGGTTCGGATATGATCCGGTTCAAGAAACTCGGTTTAAGTCGGTTTCGATAAGATTATGAAATATTGCAAATTTCTGTAGAAAAATGTTTGTTAAAGCATGAAACTAACTTGAAACATTTGAATACAGCCTAAAATTAGAAAAATATTTCTCTCAGTCATCTCCAGCTAGCACAGGTACACGTACTCACATATCTCACTTCGTCCATACACGACGCGTTCCCTGACGGAGCCAATTTTTGATCGATGTGCGTTTTCTAATTGCTGCCAACTTTCTTCTTAATTGTGGCAAGAAAAATGAGGCCCGTATCGAAATGGCATGAAAAGCACCACAACTCAACGTCACTTCTTCGTCGTCGTCGTCGTCATCGTCAGTGGGTGAGTGAGAGAAATTGTGTTCATGTTCAAGAATATTTTGTATGTGGAGTCAATCAATCATTGCAACAGCAATAGAAGCTTGAACCGCTTTTTTTTTTATTTTTGTGAACTCCAGACAATGAAAACTTAAGACTGTCTTTATTTTTTCTTTTATTTATTTATTTGTTTTGGGCGTCTCCCTGCCAAAACCAGCGACTCCCTGCTGTGCACTTGTCGAAGCCAAGAGTTCAATGCGCAGGCTACCAAATAAAAGGTTAAAAAAAACCAAAAAGTTCCATAACCCAACTCACAATTTATCCTTTATGGCTTTTGTTTCTGCAGAAGTGAAAACAAAAGATTGTCATCGCGTAGACTCTTTGCATATCCGAATGTATGTAGGATCCAATTTTGCATATTTCTGGTCAAAAAATCGCTGCATATTACTCTAATTGGGTGAAAGTGCTTTGGCTTAGAAAGTGTGACAAGACTTTGCTCTCCCATCAACATCATCGTCGTCGTCGTCGTCATCATCATCAGCGCAGTGTGAGCCTGTCAAATCCATATCTATGGCTATACCTTATACCTGTAGCTATATAACATACATCACCCGCATATATAGGCATCGGTCAGCAATCAGCGATACAACAACAAAAGGCCCCCTCCTCTCACAAATATATTCCCAGGCAAGAAAACTAGAACTCAAAATCATACATCACAAGCAATTACCGACTAAAATGCGGCAAGAGTAAGCATCGACCAAATGGACCAACATTGGAGGAGTTGGAGGAGACCCCAACCAAGCAACCAACCAACCAACTAACCTTGGCCGCTAGTTAAAGAAAAGCAAAAAAAAAAAAAAAAAAAGTACAACTACAGCAACAAAAAGAAGAGTGGGCAGCTATTATTATTGTTGTATTAATATACTCTTCAAGCAAGTAGGGGAACAGGGACTATGGGGAGCAGTTGGATGAGAGATAAAGGAGTTGTAAGTTTAAGCCGGGATCTATTGCAAGAGCAGCTTGGCCTCTGTTAATATTTGAAAATGACAAATTTGTTGGTTTGAACATTGGCTTAAGGCCTATTCTCAGATGAGATAAAAATTTAATTTAGCACTATATTTCATATAAATAGAAACAATTTTGAACAGTTTAAAATCTGATAGCTTTTGAATGGCAGTCCTATGTATTTATATAAACTAAATTTTTATCTCATCTGAGAAAAGGCCTTTACGTTTTACCCAATTTAAAAAGAAATCCAATTAATTAATAAATTTTAAATTAAATTACAATTTGTAAAATAAAGTAATTAATATTCCGAAGCCTCCTTAACTTCGACTGGGGTGCTGATGATTTAGTAAAGCGGTAGGGACACCTTTGCACCCATTTCTACTATTGCTTTAAGAGCTATTTTTCAGCAACTGGCGTCACGCATTCGCGTAACAAATTCACTTTGATTAAGTTAAAACAACAAATTCTATTCGTAACGACGCCAACCCGTACAAGCAGACGGCGCAACAAGTGCAGTGTAGGCAACAGAGACTCGCTGAAAAGGGTTGTTATAACCGTTACTCGTAGGGGCATACTAAGTTCGTGGATGTAACAGGCAAAAGGAGCCCCGACCTCAAAAAATAAAGCAAAGGTCCCACGGGCAAATAATGTGCCCAAATTTTGATGAAAATTTAGCTAAATAGCCTAAATTTTGAAACTTTTCGGCGATAAATTATCAAATTAGTATACTCTAAACCAGAGCTGTAAACTGCAATTACAATTACAACTACCATTACAATTTTTTTATTTTAAAAAATTTAATTACAATTACAATTACAATTATTTCGTAATCAAACATTTTGTTACAATTACAATTATTTCAATAATTATTTCAATTACTTCCATTTTTTTGGTAATTGAAATAATTGTAGTAATTTCTCTTGCAAGGTATAATTGTATAACAAATTTGTAAAACAATTTAAAATACTTTTATTACCCACAACAATAAAGGTACCTAAAAAATACATATATTAACATGGAGCAGAGTGATATGTAAAGTAAATAGATTTATGAATGAAATATAGTACATATGTATTAACAAAATAATTTTTTGTGTTAAAAAATGTGTATTTCATATATTTATATGCCACATTTTAACATTTGGTAGAAGTCTAAAATTACTTTCATTAAAAATCGAGCTGTCGTCCGGAAGAAACTAAAATAAGTTCGTTGAACATGAGCACGATTGTGGACGATTTCAGTACGGATGATTCCCTTCAAGATTCCGATTATATGGAACCTGGATCACCAAAGAGGATCAAAACTCTATCAAAAATAGAAAACAAAAAAGGAAATTAATGAAAACTTCCTAAAATATTTAATTTTTTTGGCCACATTAAATATGTAATTTAAAATATGCAATGTTCAACTGCAAGCATTAAGTGATGTAATTATTCCTCAAATGCGTATGCAGGGTGAGAATTCGAAAAACTAGTTTTGATGAGAGCTAAAACATTGTTTCTACAAGATTTATAAAATTAACCTAATTTGTAAAACATATCAATATATAATATTAAATACTATCTTCATTACATTGGTTCTTCTTTATGTTAAAATTTGTATTTTTCACTCACAATGGTAAAGGTAACTGAAATTGTTTTACAATTTATTATGTAATTAAAGCTTGCAAGAGAAATTACTACAATTATTTAAATTACCAAAAAAATTGAAGTAATTGAAAGAATTGTAATTGTAACTAAATTTTTAATTACGAAATAATTGTAATTGTAATTGTAAAAATTTTAAATATACAAAAATTGTAATGGTAATTGTTATTGTAATTGCAGTTTACAGCTCTGCTCTAAACCATATTCTGTAATTACCTTTTTCTAAATAAACTACACTTTGATTATAAGAAATGTTTCACGAGCTCAGAAAACGTTTTTTGCGTTTACTAAAAATTGCTTAATTTTGCGATGTGCCTCTTTAGTTAAACGTGTGCAATATGTCCCGTACATGTCTAATCTCTATTTTCTATACTAAGAGAAAAGTAGAACGAATTTGAGTACGAATTTTCTTGAATTTTCAAGAATTTTGCTCTAGGAATCGAGCTAAATTCGTTCTCAATTGCCCAGCGGCGCAAATTGCCATTACAAAATGGATTACTCCTAAATTACTTTGACATCAGTATGAAGGAAATAATCCCATACAATCTGCTTTACTTTGCCGTATGCATGGCCGTTTTGTAAGCGGGGTGCGCACATCCTGCATTACTAGTAATAAAACAAGTATGCCAGAGCCGAACTGCCATCGGATTCCCATTACGAATGCGTATATTTTTTTTTAAAATTGTAATGCAGAATGTTCGCAGTCCGTTTACAATTCAACACACAATTTAGGAATCGTATACTCTGCCGTAAAGCACTTGTAATATGATTCAATTTACTAAAGATGGAAAAGTATACAGGTGGGTAAAGTACTTGTTTTACGGTGCAATGTACTATTGATAGAGAAGTATATGGGTTAGTAATGCCCGTAGATTAAAGCCTGTATAAGTGGGTATGGATGTAGTAATGGAGTGGTTTTTATTTTAGTTTATTTTAAATGATTTTATTTGTTATTCTTTGATAAATAAAATGTATGTTTTTACATTGACCAGGCTACAAATGGAAAATACGTCGTCATCAGGGAGAATGTTCTTTTTCGTCAGCTTTTTAAGGATGGCCAATATATCAATTTGGCATTTTTCCATTTAAGTGTTGGCTCTGCATAATCCTGTTTTGAGTCTTCATCACTTTTGACAATTGAGTTTTCAACTTTGCGAGTTTGTTTTCCCGACAATTTTAAGCATGTACATTAAAATTAACTAACAAATAAGCCAAATTCAAGTGACTCCTGGCCATGTATGTGTCAAGTCACTGCTACACTTACACATTTATTCAAATACAAATACAAATTTAGAAAAAAGAAATGTCAAAAAACGCTTATAGATGAGGGGTAAGGCACATAAGCGAACGAAATAGACATCGGCTCGTATGTGGCATTCTATTTATTTTCGATTACTTTCTCTCTATCGAAAAGCAGCTATTGCTTATGCATTACATTACTTTTTCGTCAGTCGTAATGCATATTTTCGGTAGAACACGTTGAGCTCTGCGCCGCTGGGTGATTTATATAGGCAAGGAGAGTGAGTGCAAGTTAACTTTGACAGAAAAGCGTTGTACACGCTCTCACAGAGAGATATAAAGCATGCGCAGCTAGTCGTTGTCAAATGCGTGCAATAACCAACTGCGTTCATTCTTAAGTATGATTTCGACGGGACGTGTAGCTTATGGATGATAGTCGAGTGGGCTAAGCTGCCAGTCGTCTGTGTGTGTTTCAGTCTTCTAGGTACCGAGTTCAAGTCCCAGTAAAACAAATACAGGAAAGCTAACTTCGGCTCGACCGAAGTTTATATAGCCTTGCAGCTTGTATAATTTATATAATTTAAGGTTTATAATGATTTTCGTCGAACACTCTTAGCTAAGTTATTTCCCCAACTCAGCAATAGAGGGACCCACTACTTTGACCAATTGCTTGCCAGTTTGTTATATGGCAGCTTTATGATATATTCGTCAGATTTTGGCCAAATTTCCCAAAATTGTGTGGAAACCGATAATATTCATAGCTGGAAAGAAAAAAGACGCTACCATTGAAAACAAAAAAGTTTTTCTTACTAAAACTATTTTTTCGACCGATTGTTCCTATGGCAGCTATATGCTATAGTCATCCGATTTGAAACAAACTTGTCAGAATTGTGTGGTAGCATATAATATTGAGCAGTAACAAGTTTGGGAGCGATAGCATTGAAAACAAAAAGTTTTCTCCTACTAAGAACTATATATTGTATGGCAGATATACTATATAGTTGTCCGATTTTTATCAAATTTGTTGGAATTATGTAAAAGCATACAAAAAAAGTTAAAAATCGAACAATTTGTTGTTCTAATTAGTAACATATCAAAATAGTACAAGAGCATTCAACGTAGCTCATTCAGTGAAAGAGTCACAACTCAAATTAATATGATCAATTAATTCACCGAGAAAAAATTGGTATTTTTTCAAAACAATTTTACTCCGATATGAAAATATATCAAACTTATATGTTAAAAATTTCAAATCGATATTTTTTAACATATCTTTATTACATTTTAAATATCATTCTGAGACTCTTCAATATCAATTTAAGTAAATGATATTATTTTGGTTCAGAATGATATTATTTTCTTGCCGAATGATATTAAAAAATTGATATTTTAAAAAATTTCAAACCAACCTAAGATTGATCTTTTTTTTACTCTGTGTAAAATTTTTATCGTCAAAAGTGTCACAGCTCGAATATTGGTCAAGTTATGACTAAAAAAAAGTTCGCTGCCGCAGCGTAGCAGCAGCGCTGCTACTGCAGGTCGGGCTTGACCGACTCTCTTACTTGTTTTCTCTAGAGCTATTGCTCAAATTTCGTCTATACTTTTTCTAAAACGAAAGAGCATTCAGTTCTTGTCTAGCTGAACTAATCCACTTGCCTCTCGTATTCCCTCTCTTATTGATGCTGTTTGCTGTATGCTGGGCATGCATCATCATACCATCATCCCATTATCACATACCACAAAGTCAAGTCAAGGCAACGCTAAGCAAGGCCTATGGACTGGACTGGAGCTGGACTAAGGCTGGCTCCTCCTTGGCTTTGACCGACTGAGGCGGCACTTGAATGCCTGGCATGAAATAAATCGCGTGTTTATTGTGCCAACGGCGGCGGCGGCGGCGGCGGCGTTCGACGATCGGTTTGGCTTCAATGTTGCACATGGAAAATTGAACGCAATAGAATGCCACTAATCGATCGGGCAACAACTCTCTGGACGCGCCGTGCCGCCAGCAACAAAATGAAATGTTTTCAAGTTCAAATGCAGCAAGGTGCGCTCAGTGTCCAAGATTGGTAGAAGGAGTGCCTTGGCACTGGCGCAAGCAATCTCAAAATAATCTAAACGATTTGGCGAAAATCACGTCGAGCATTGGCATCGGCATCGCATCGGCATCCACCTGTTACGTCGAGCTCATTTTTAATGCCCCAAACGATGCAACAGATGAAGGCGAGACGGCGGCATTGAGAGCAAATTGCAAAAGTTAAATTCAACGAATGCCGAGGCACAGTTTGGCATAATAATGAAGGCGCAATCAACTTGGGACTTTTGCCGGCGGCGGCGGCGGTGGCGGTACACTGAGACAAACTCAAATTTTCCAAAGTTTTTCTCACTGCTCGACTGGTCGATTTGGTTGGGTGTTATTCTAAACGGCTTTTAGACAAAAGCATCAGTCAGTTTGGCCAAGTTCAACCTCACGCTGCCAATCAATCAATCATGCCGGGGCAGAAGCATAGTCATCTGAGCATCTGCCGACTCAACTCTCCCCGGACATCGCCGTACTCTCTTTTCTTCTGGTCAAGTGTAATGGTTTTGTCATGATGCAGCATTTAAGCTGCCGCCGTTGATTGATGCAGCCAAGATGGGAGTTAGGAATTTCACACCAGCACAACAACAACAACAACAACAGCAAGAAATATAACAACAACAGCGGCCGTAATAACCAGAGCTATGGAAATTTTGAGCTGCATACACTTGTCGGCTATTTCAAGTTCGTTGCCTAAGTCTTTTGTTTGGTTTTTTTGTTTTTGGTAGTAGAGGGGAAATCATGCGAAACCTCCTATTTGACTATTGACTGCTTTTGTATTGGACCAACTAAATTTTAGTCCAAGTCGGTATATGTTAAACATAGTTTTAGTTTTGTGATGAAGAGAGCAAAATGCAATGGGCCCAAGTGACTACCTTGGGGTACCCCAGAGGCAGTGTTTGGAAGTACCTAGGTACAAATACCTAGGTACATACCTAGATACATATTTAGTATACCTTTTACCTTACCTTGGTATTTTTTAAACACGAGTACCTTTTACCTTACCTAGGTCTTAATTTTCATTTACCTTGTGATGAGTGTCAACTTTTAAAATATAAACAAGCCAGATAGATCACTGTTATGTACACACAACTTGAACATGAAATATCATATTTAGATAAAACTTCCTAGCTCATAAATATGCCACTCTTTGTAGCATTACATTTAGCTAGGGTTGCTGACAAAGGGTCTGCCTGCACTTGACACCTCCCTTGAAAAGAACCAGCCGTGGAAGCTACTTAAAATGCGTGGTGTGTTGACCAACGTAGATCATTAATTCATTTATACACACGCATGAATCGTATAAATACAGCGTTAGCTAAGATTAGAGTTAAGGGTTTGAAATATTTAGAATAAAAGCAAGATCGCTCGCAAGAGTGAGTCAGTACAAATAGAAATAAACGCTCATTAAAAGTGTATAATTCTATACAACTTGTGTTAATAAAACTTTTTCCAAGATAGCCCAGAAGCACACCACATAAGCAATATTTTCAAGGCAAGGTGTGAAATGATAGCATTAGATTGTTAAGTTACACAGAAGGGACTTTAATGAAATCGGCTGCTTTTGTAATATGCGTGAGAAAAAAGAAATAAAGGAAAACGCATTTTTCCAAGAGGCATAGGAGAAATAGAGAAGTGAGACTTTGGTTTGTGCTATGCGTGAGTGTCTATACGCGCTGCAATAGCTATGCGTAAAACAACAACGAATGCACGATGAGCGCATATGCTGTGGTCTCTGCTGCTATAGAACTTTCCTTCAGTGCAATACTTTAGAAGTGAATTTGGCAGTGATGAATTAGGGCATAAACATTAAAAATAGCTCCAGTTCAGATATATAGCTCTGGTTCAGAAAATAATTTACCGTCAACTCATAACGAGTTTTCTCAATATTCTCAAATCTCACCAGCTATTGCCGCCAGCTGTGAATTAACTAGCCATGAAAAAGCAAAATTCTCAGACTATGCCGATCTCTTGTGCGAAAAATTATAAGCACACACGCCAAGAGATTGAGAGAAGCTTGGCCTGGCTCTCTATGGTTGCTGTTGAGACAATTTGACATTACATTTTGCCTAGATCTGCCCATATAGAAAAAAATTTTAGCAGAAATAGAATAAAGAAATAGAATAGGTGACGAAATATTCGAAACTTTTGTTATATTTAAAAGGCGAGATGGTATAAGAGAAACCTTTTAATAAAATAACATCATATAAAATTGAAATGTTCAATTTTTAGACCTCATATTTAGATTTAAGCCCGTACAGTTCATAATTATTACTAATATAAATTGATGAAACATGCTTTTTAATTTAAAAGTACATTTTTTGTACCTTTACTTTTACCTAGGTACTGGGAATTCCGGATATCTTTTATATTACCTCGGTATATTGGGCTCCAATCACTGCCCAGACGTAACCCTTATTCGCTTTGAATATTAATTGCAAAATATAACCTTTTGTGTTCTTGAATGTTAGATGGATACCCGATTTAACTCGGTTTATGAAGCAGCAAAGAGGGATTAACAGAATTAAAAGCCTTACTAACATCATTATTAATAAAGTCAGTTTGCATCTTACATAAGAACCCTTTAATCACAAATGATGTCAGCTCTAATAGGTTAGTCGTAATAGATCGACGCTTCACAAATCCATGTTGTAAAGGTGAAATAATGGACTTACATAAATGTTGCAGTGCAGATGTCATAATTCTCTCAAAAGTTCCATTAATTGCAGGCAACTTGGAAATATCCCTGTAATTTTCAATTTTAGACATATTACCTTTTTCTGTGGAGAGGAATGATAAAGGAATCTTTCCATAATATGGGGAAAGGGGATGACTCCAGAGACAATTCAAATAATTTATGAATAGGCGTACAAACTGCATCAGCACAGAATCTAAGTTCTATACACATCTATCTTTACGAAGAGAAATTTGATGTGTGTGTGTGTGTGTCGATCCTGCATACTCTACTCCCGATACTCGATTCCCAATACTTGATTATCGGTACTGAATCCTCGATACTCGATTACAATGTGTCTAGCGGTTCTGGATACTTCACTTCCGATACTCGATTCTCGAAACTCGATTCTCGATACTCAGTACTCGAAAATAAGTATTCGAAACACAGTACTCGAAGCTCAGTTCTCAGTACTCAATAGGTGAAACTTGGTACTAGATATTCAGCACTCGATACTCAGTACTCAATACTCGGTACTTGATGTTCAGTTCTTGATACTCAATACTTAGTACTCGATACACACTTCTCAGTACTCGAAACTCAGTTCTTGATACTTAGAACTAGATATTTGGTTCTCGAGTTCTCGTACTTAGGACTCAGTACGCAATGCTAGATGCTTGATTGCATCTTGCAAATTTCAGATCATTTTACATTTTACAAAAAATGAGCGGGTTCAGAAGGTTGCTGAACCAAAGTTCAGGTTCGAAGAATAATTTTGTTTTAATTCGGAAAAAATTCATGTAAATTGGAACCCAGCCAGCATTTTATGAAATTGTTGATCACATCCGAGTCATTTTTCGAATCCTCTGTCTGATTGAAATAGTCATAATTGTGCTCGTTTTCTGATCATAAATGATACTTTGGTCGGGAGAAAAAGGGACCCTAGCCGCGATTCTTCTTGAAGAGTCGTTTATAACCCGTTTTTCTGATCAGTTTCGACTCATTTTCGAGTCATATTTCCAATCATTTACGAGTCTTTTTCGTCGAATTTGAACAAATCACATTTTGAGTCTTCCTTAGATCGCATATGAAATTAATCTCTTTTTAATCATCAAAGGGCATCGAAAAAGACTCTACAAGGTGATGCTTGTTAAAATGATCTTCCAAGTGTTAGGTGGGAAATTACTTCACAAATTTTAATATTTAAGGTCTCGCGCACACATGCGGCTGAATGCTCATTTGATGGCAAAACTTAAGGCAGACATTGAGTTTTGTTTTCAGATCAAAAATATTTAGTTTCTTGGATCCCAAGATTCAGTTGTAGAAATTGGGATTGAATTTAAAATGTGAGAACGTTTTTCGAAGCACTTTCTAAATACAGGGTATCCCGTTTCTGAAACGAGCGTCATTCCGCTCAACGATAACCTGGAGGGCTGGGCGTGGTCTCATTCAAAAGGTGGGGTCTTAAAGTTTTGTTACCTCCGAGGCCGACGTGATCATGAGGTGGAGCAACGTGCAAAGCGCATTTGCCGTAAAGGCCTATTTATCCAACGGTCGCTCAGTGATCGCAACGCAGCGCAACCAAACTTTGGCGAGTGCAAAGGCCTCTGATGGAGTTGTCGGTGGTTTGTCTCAGCCCAGTATCGCATGTTTTGTTTATTGTCACATCCTCTCAGGTGAAAGTGAGCTTCATCACTGAAAAAAACACAACTGCATCCTCAGGGACGTTTTCAAGAAACGCTTCACATCCATCTCTTCGAGAATTAAAGTCACATTCTGAAAGTTCCTATGCCATGGCCAACTTGTACGGATGAAGATGAAGGTCATCGTGAAGAATTCGAGATGAAAATGATTTCGGAATGGCACAACTCTACCCAGTACTCGATGCATAGTTTTCGATACTGAGCTATCGACACTCAGTACTCGATACTCAGATTTCACTGCTTAGTACTCAGCTGCTACGGCAAATGGTAAAAGCTGACTTTGCAAAAACAAAGGCGAACCCAAAAGAATCTGTCGCAAAGACAAAAATGTACCCTAGTAGAACGTCCGTAAAAGAAAAAACATTGGGTTTAAACCTACAAACAGATATAACTTTAGAATGTCCGGGGTTTTCAACTTAATGGTTTTAGTCGCTATGGAAACATCAAATATCATGTTACTTTATATTTATTCCACAGAAATGCTCATAAATATTATTCCATTCATTAAATCCAAAACTTGCTCAAGCTTTAAATTCTTTAAAAAAAAAAAAGCAGTATCCTTCGGGCTACTTCTTGGGCTTGTTGGTCAACTTCAGATTGGATATATCCGGACTGTTGCGAGGACTTGTTCGGATGCTGCGAACTCTTCCATCTTCCGAGACAATGGTGGCCCTCGAAGTGGGTGGTGCCCTTGGTAGTGGTTCTGAGGGTGCGGGCGAAGGTAAGCTAGATTCCATTTTGGCAGCTGCTTTGGCTTGGGGCTTGGCCTTGGGCTTCGTGAACATTTGTACCCGTGGCTTTGGTCCGCGACGCTTGGCGGCAATGGAACGTTGTATGGCCTGTCCACCATTCAGCAGCAAGGAGTTCTTTAGCTGTTGTGTAATCTCGGTTGTGGGCATAACACTGGGGTTAGCCGAACCTGCTGGAACTGATTGAGGAGGCAAGGTAAGCGAATGCATTCCATTTGTACTTATGGAACGGCTTAGAGCCTCTGCTTGATCATGGGCCTCCTGATCGGCTGTTCGCATTAAAGTATTAATCCTTTCCCGCTGCAAACGCTCTTGCGATAGACGACGTCTCTGGATGGCGCGTACCTCCTCGAATTCTTGCCAAAAACTAATATCCTGAGTGTTGCGTGTGATTTGGCGTGGAAGAGCCTGCCCTACATACGGATTGGGTGGCATTTTGTCTTTGGAAAAACGTCGAGCCATTATATCGGGTAAGGAAATGGAAATTGTTGGGGTTTTGGAAATTTTGACTGAACAATCTTTGACATTGAATAACTCTTCTCATATTTTCTCTAAACATTTCATTTTACTTCCCGCATAAAACTTTTCAAAATGCCACCCGGTGTTCACTTTGCACTAGAAATTTCCACTAAAAACATAAAACAAAAAAACGTTTGCAAATTAATTAACGGTACACGAGCCCCCATACGCACCTCCACCGCACCGCACCGCACCTCTTAACATCGCACCACACTCAAACACCTGAGTAATCAACTTTATGTGGGCCCGGCAATCTTCAACTGCTGGTATATGATAAATCACGATTAAAAATCGGTCGAAAAGAAACAACAACAACAACAACAATAAAACAATCAACGCAAATGTAACGTTATTCATCACAGGTGGTAAATATTTTTAACTCAAACTGACAACAAACGCGCGCCGAAAATATTTAAAACACACAAAAAACACCAAGGCGGTGTCTGATTCTGATGCTTAAAATCTGAAGATTTCTGGGTCAGTATAATTAATTAAAACCTGGTCGACTTTTTGGCGCATGACTTGACCAAAAAGACAACGTTGTGGAACGTTGGAGGGTCTTGCAGTCACCGTTTTGTCGTCGCTTTGGCGCATGCGCACAAATAATCAATCAAAATGTCTTGAACAAATCACTCGAATTTCATGTGCAACCAACAAAAATTGCACAGCCGACGACTAACTGACTGACTGACTGACTGACGGAATGGCAAGAAGTTTGGCAACTCCACCAAACTGGTGATGGACGTGGCAACAGTCACGATTTGCATGTGCGACAACTGTTGCCAGATTCCACCAACAATCCGTATCCAAATTCAACCAACCAACCAACCAACAAATCGCGAGCACATTGAACTGTCATTGACACGGGGTAGACTCCACTTGAGAAGAGAACGCCCGTTGTCGGCCAGAGACATGAGACACCTGTAGCAATCAAAACACCAGAAGTTGAAAGGCAAAAGGCGAACTAGGCAATGTCGTTGCACAGTGGGTTGAACTACTAAATAACTTAATGGAATAAATTGGAATTCAAACTGCCCAAACTCACAGATAACAAATTCTTAAAAAACCACCAAAGAATTTTTTTGAATTTTGAAGAAGTGGACATAAAAAAATAGTTTGATAAAAACTTTTCTAAAATCAATTTCTTTATAATAGTTCGCATTTTGGCTTTGTGCTTAAGGCCTATTCTCAGATGAGATAAAAATGTAGTTCGGCACGGTACTTCACATAAATAGAAACAATTTTGAACAGTTTGAAATCTGATTGCTTTTGAACGGCAGTCCTATTTATATGAAATATAGTGCCGAACTACATTTTTATCTTATCTGAGAATAGGCCTTTAAGCGAATACTTAAAATTCTAATAAAAAACGAGAAGGCCAAGCTTACTTCGTCCGTGCCGCAATTTTTATACCCTTGCAAATGCTGTTTCTGAAATGTCAGAATCTAAGAACGCTCACATAAAAATCAAAAAAAACTGTTTAACTAAAACCTATTTTGTGACAGATAAACATCTGATTTCCACCAAATTTCGTGAATCTTTCTGACAACGAATCAAATTAACAATCGCCGAGTTAAAGAAAGATAAAATTGAAAACAAAAAAATTTTTCTCACTAAGACTCATTTTCCGACCGATCGGTCCTATGGCAGCCTTAAGATATACCCATCCGATTTCGACAAAATTTTGCGAATCTATTTGAAGGTATATAGAATTAGTAAACAGTGAGTTTAAGGACACTAACATTAAAAACAAAAAAATTTCTTATTAAGAACCATTTTCGACTGATCGGTCCTATGACAACTATAAGATATAGTCACCCGATGTCGGTCAACTTTTTCAAATTAATTTGAAAGCGTTTAATATTAAGAATCACCGACCTAAGGAACGATTTACTTGAAAACAAAAAAGGTTTTTTCCACTAAGACTCATTTCCTGACCAATCGGTCCTATGGCAGCCTTAAGATATAGTCATCCGATTTTGACCAAAGGTTGCCAATCTGTGTTAAAGCATATAATATTAATAATGGACGAGTTTGAGGACGCTAAGATTGAAAACCAAAAAGTTTTTCTCACTAAGACCCATTTTTCGACCGATGGTTCCTATGGCAGCCATAAGATATAGTCATCCGATTCGGAGCGTGCAGTAAAAAGAAAACTCTGTGTCAAATTTCAGCTCGATAGCTTTAAAACTGCGAGACTAGTTGGTATAGAAACAGACAGACGGACGGACAAAGCTCAATCCACTCAGCTCGTCGCCCTGATCAAGAATATATATATTCTTTATGGGGTCGTATAGGAATATTTTTATGTGTTGCAAGCTTCTGGGCAAAATTATAATACCTTTTGCAAGGGTAGAAAATACTTTATGGCGAAAGTAAAAATTGTTTTTAGGAACAAAAGACGTAGAATACACTCCAGAATTCCACTTCCACGGCAACTTTTCGAAAGTGGAATTGATTAGTGTTTTTGCAACCCCGAAACGATCAAGTCTTTTTGGGTTTAAAAAATTATGCTTGCTGTTCGGTGGAATGAATGGAAATTGCACGCAGTTACAGTGCCTACACTGGCGTGGCGTACCAGTTGTATGTGTGGGTGCTGGTGCGGGAGGCTGTGTGTTCGATCCCGCCTCGGACCATCTTGTAGAAAAAAGTTTTTCTTTCTTCAGAAAAAAAGCTTTTACACACCCGATCACCTTCACCTACTACTGGCGCCAGCTGTGAAGTATAACTAGCCATGAAAAAGCAAAAATTCTCTAACTATTGCCGTTCGGATTCGGCGTTAAACTGTAGGTCCCTTTCTCTTGTGCGAAAAATTATAAGCACACACGCCAAGAGATTGAGAGAAGCTTGGCCCTGGCCCCCTCCTGGAGGTGCTGTTTGAGCCAATTTTACTTTTTACTTACAGTGCCTACATGTACATAAAGTGTATTTTCCTTAATTCTGGCATCAATTTTGAAATTATTAGGGTAATTCAATTGATTTAACTAAATTTGTTTAGTTTAATGTGTCGAGAATTTGGCCAGCAAAAACAAAAAGTAAAAAGTAAAAGTAGGCCTCTCTCATTTCTAATTGTTTCATTTTCAATCGTTTCGCTAGTACTTGTGGTTTCTATCTCATCTAGTGCGATGTCGTTTGAACCGGTGGTAAAAAATTAAAGTTTATATACCCTTGCAGCTTGTACAATTTTTGTAAATGATGATTTCAAATGATTTTCATTAAAGCTGCCTTTACACTTATCATATATCTCTAAAGAGACTCTCTGACGATAGTGTAATAACAAAGCAAATAACTCTAAATATTTGGAAAATTTAGCCTTTTTTGATGCAATTTGACAGGTTCAATTTGATAAGAGTTTCTCTTTAGAGAATTTTGACAACCGACTATTTAGAGATGTATGATATGTGTAAAGGCAGCAGAGGCATTTTAATTTTCGCTTTGAACAATGTTAGCCGATTGATTTCACAAACTCAGTAATAAATGGCGCCACTACTTTGACCAGTGTGGCAGCTCTGGCCACACAAATCATCGTTATCACGCAGCAGCGACGTTGTGCAGTTTCAGTTTCTGGCTTAGTTTCCGCAGCGGCTGGCTTCAATCATACAGGAATTGTTAGCAAATAAGTGCTATTCAATTAAGATAGTTACACATATTAAACCAAGTAGCTAAACCATTTGTTTGACAGTTTGATAAATTGTGGCTAAACGATATGTTCCTCCGATTTAGATCAAACAATAATATTCGTAACTACAATGTATAAAGTCGCTACCATTAAAAATAGAAAAGATTTTTTTACTAGAATTACTTTATCGACCGATCGTTCCTATGGCAGCTATATGCCAGATGACTACCGATTTGGATAAATCTTTGCAGAGTTGTGTGGAAACATAAACTGAATCAATAACAAGTTTGAGACCGATTGAAAACCAGAGATCCCAAAAAATGTTCCCATTTCACAGGCTGTCAGAAAAAATACAGTCATTCTCAGACACTTTTTAAGAGTGAAACGAAATGACATCTAGCCTCTGACATTTCACAGCGTGCTCTTTGCTCAATCAATGAGAGTTTTTTTTCGGTTGCTTTGTTCATGTGTTTTCCTGAGACACTTTACTGGACAGAATTTGTCGAAAGTGTCTTCTAAGCATGTGTGTGTGCTTCTTGGTTGATTGTTGTCTATAAAGTGCAAAAGTCGTCAAATAAATAATAAAGTGAATTTTTTTGGTTTTTATTGACAATACCTTAAATCAATCGCTATGCAGCGTGTGTGGTATTAATTATCTAGTCACCAAATAACAAATTTGAGGCGGCATTTGACGGCTAAACATGTGGAAGTACTCGGATCATTTAATGAGGTCAACGAGAACACCAATGTGCAAAAAAATGCAAAGTTTGCAAACCTGTTTGAAAGCATATAATATTAATACTAACATTAAGAACAAAAAAGTTTTTCTCACTAAGACCCATTTTTTGACCGATGGTTCCTATGGCAACTATAAGATCTAGTCATCCGATGCGGTCGGTTCCGACATATTAGCAGCGTGCAGTAAAAAGAAGACTCTGTGCAAAATTTCAGCTCGATAGCTTTAAAACTGAGAGACTAGTTTGCGTAGAAACAGACGGACAGACAGACAGACAGACGGACAGACAGACGGACAGACAGACGGACGGATAAAGCTCAATAGACTCAGCTCGTCGCCCTGATCAAGAATATATATAGTTTATGGGGTCGGAAATGAATATTTCTACACTAAGAAAAAACTAGAACGAATAATTTGAGTACGAACGCTCTTGAAAAATAAATTAGTCGCTCTTGAATTTTCAAGAATTTCGCTCTTGGAATCGAGATAAATTCGTTCTAAACGTTCTCAATTTGGTTTTTTATAGGCAAGGGGGTGAGGGCAACTTAACTTTGAGAGAGTAGCGTTGGAGTCGCTCTCGCAGAGAGTGAGGGCGCATGCGCAGTTGGTCGTTGAGAGCAAGGCGTATTTAATAAGGTGGCAGCAGCGTCGACGTCGCGTTGCCTTACGAAAAATAAGAGAAAGAGAGCGAGAGCACGAGAGTAATAAACTCAAAGAAATTTGTTCTCGCATACACATGTATACACGCCTTGGTTGAGAGAATGAGAGCGCAGAGACTGAGAGCGCATGCGCAGTTTGTTGTTGTGCGATGCGTACGAAAGCGTTTATTTATAAGTGTGATTTCGTCGCGTCTTCTGGCTTAAGGAAGTTAGCTGACCTCGTTAAGCTGCCCGTCGCCTGAGTGTGTTTCAGTCTTTCGAGGTACCGTGTTCAAGTCCCAGAAGAGTAAAAACAAAAAAAAATCTCTGTGGTTATCTCAAAATCAATCACTGTTTAAAACAAAGTTTGGTGGGTGGTGGTGGTTGGGGTGTTTGATTGATTTGATAATGGTGCGTGGGACCGGGGGAGGGGGACGAGACGCGGACCACCACGACGTCGGTCAGGTCGGGTCGGTCGTGTCTCTACCACCCCCCCACCCCAAATATTATTTTTAATTTTTTTTATTTTGAGAATTATTCGTTCTTGGATCAAGTACTGAAACTCTTGAATCAATAATTATTCATACTTGGATCAAGAGCTGAAACTCTTGAATCAGGAATGTCGGGATCAAAAATTCACTCTTGAATCAAGAATTTCGCTCTTGGATCAAGAATTTTCACTCTCACCGTACTTTTGAGAACGAATGCTCTTGATTCAAGAGCGAAATTCTCTATTTTTTCTCTGAGTGTATGCGTTGCAAACTTCTGGGCAAAATTATAATACCCTTTGCAATGGTATAAAAAGCTAATGAAGAGACAATAATTGCGTCTATCATGAAAATTGTTACCACTGACGGCAGACCCATTTTTACTGTTAGACTGCGAAGTGTTTCGCGAAATTTTAAGCCCAATATTTAGGGCATTAATAATAATAATAGGGCAAATGGCTCCAATAACCTCGAGAAATAGTATGGATTATGTCCGCAAGCTCATATCGCTTAAAATTCATGTCTCGACCAGACTGGAGAAATCAGTCCAATTAATTAATTTGCACCACCCCCCGCCCGATAAGCGCTTGACTCCTTGGATGTGTTATATTAATATAGTCGGGAGCAAATGAACTGGTACAGAGTATGTTATAGGCGTGACCGACTTTCTCACTTGTTAGTGTTAACAATCTCAAAACGTTTTGTTGTACGATCACTCGCTCTATTGGTTATATTGATATGAAAATTTCAATTTGGGAAAATATTGATTTTATTTGGCTTCATTTCAAACGGAACGGCCTTCAGAACCTCCTGCGATTTATCTTCTATCATCTCAATTGAGTCAAAACGGTGTCCCCGGAGCGGTCTCTTGAGTTTGCTGAAAAGTCAGAAGTCATAAGGAGCCAAATAAGATGCATAAGCAAGCACAGCTGTCACTTACAGTATTACCAAGTTACAGAAAGAAAAATATTATAATTGATTTTTTCAACTCACTGTAAACAACACAAATAGCGCTAGTGCGTCAAAATGTTGTCAGACCGTTTATACTAAAACATGTCAAACTTTATTTTGGTATTACCAGATTCTAACTATTGACATTAGTGTTTCCAGTTCCTGAAATATAAATACATAGCTCCCCGCTTATAACCTTTAAGTGTAAGTTTGGGTCTAAAAACCACGAAAATACAAAATAACAATTTTTTTTTGATATTTTTCAAAAAAAATTTAGAATCTCGCCATTGAATTTTTAGATTTTTTTTTAGGTGAGCGCTAGCGGAAAGTGTCAGTGCTTGAATAAATCACCACGGAATTCAAAATAGTAGTTTTAATCATTGATCATTCAGGGTACAAAATTTTTGGTATTTAAGAAACTCGGGAAAATAACTTAAAATATTAGAAACCTTCCAATTTTCGCATAATTATGTGAAGTTATTTAGCCGTTGTTTAAGTCATTGCTTATTGAAATCTGTGACATAACGGCCAAGTTATAGACTTTTAAGTTAACTGGCTAAACTGGCCAGTTAAGACTCTGCATTACCGTTTTTAACAGAAGCTTAACAGGCACCTGTAACTGCTTTTCGTCTAGAACTTCAGTCATGCTACGAGAAAAAAAAGCTTTCAATCATTCAAATTTGCAATTTCAATTTACGACAACAAGAACGGAACTGCCTTTTTTATTTATGAATATTCCCCACCCTGAAACACGGTGCCTGGGTATGGTTAGTTAGGTGTTTTTCGTCTGTTTTTGGTGGGTGCGGCAGTTTCAGTAGCCAACAGCTGGACCTTCCCTCTCACTCCCTCTCCCACTCTCTACAGGAGTCTGGAGCCAATTACCGCAAAACAAATTCGAATGCGAATGCGCATTGAAATTGTGGCAAGGTTGGTAATTTAAGACTCACGCCGCGCGACTCCGAGAACCGTTTTTTTGTCGCACCATTTGGAAATCCGCTTCGTTTGGAGTGATTGAATTGCTGATTTAACGGTTTCTGTTGTCAAATTAATGGCATTCATTCAGTCCATGTGGTGGTCGAGGAACTGCACCAGCAATATACAACAAAACGTGGCTCAGAATACGGTAGTTTTTGGTGGCAAATTGCGGCGCGTGTTATTATTGTTGTCATTGCTGCTGCTGCTGCTGTTATTAATGTAGTTATTAAATATGTATTTTACAACTGCCGCCGCCGCATTCAGCAGCCCGCCGAGTGGGTGCAGCCAAGCAGGTTCACAGTTGGGTGTCAAAGTGCAAAAGTTTAGCACAAAGTTCTTGTCATTATTTGTTTGCTTGTTGTTAGTTCATGTAAAGTGAAAGGAAATGCCATTTTTTGGGGTTTTATTCGCTGGCCGCCTTGGAGTCGTAATTAATGACTATTTTTTATATTTTAATTAGTTGTTAATGATTTTGCTGATTGGATGGCGCGGGTGGCCCAAATAAATCAAATGCTAGACAGAATAGAGAGTCAGATGTCAGGGTTGACGGCCCAATTGGAAGATAGCTGGTAAGTAAATGGTTAAATCATGACTGCAACTTGAGATTGTGTGGCTAATGGAATGACTTTAATTGAGGTTGCAATTTAGAACTTGTCATTTATATTGCGGATATGTGAATTTTTGTGGTCAAATGTTCTAGAACTTTAAAAAACAAAACGTAGTTCAATTTGGATTATTTTTTATGTAGGACGAAAACTCATTGAAATAGTGTTTTGATCCGAACTTTGTAACTCAAATTCCGCCCTAAATTTTAAGTTGAATTGAGAATAGACCTGATAGTAAGCATTTTTCTAAAATCACTTTCTTAAAACTGGGACAAAAATTAAGCCTTCCAGTTGAAATTGTAGAGAGATTTCATAGAAATCGTTGGTAGAGAAAAACAACATTTCCAATCTAAAGAGATTTATACCTCCATACTTGGAAAATGACAACTTTATACCATTCAATCAATTTGGTTCTAGAAAAAAGGCACGGTATAACAGAGCAAGTGCTTCGAATCACAACAGAAATTCCAACTGCCTTAGAATGCAAACAGTACTTTAGTGCAGTATACCTTGATGAAAGCATTCGGACAGGCTGAAGGCTGACTTGAATGAGGAACATCGATACCAAGAAACTTTAAGCAAACTAGACTGACTAATGAACTGCCGCTCTCCACTCAGCTTTGATCTAAAGGTATTGTTGTACAACACTCCACCCGTACATATGTGTGGGGAAACACATATTCATCCAACATCGATCTTATGCACAGAGTACAAAACAAAATCTTAAGAACAATAACTGGGTCTACAAGGACCTCAATATACCATTCGTATGGGACACAACAAAATTATCATCGCATCCTAATCAATTAAGTAGAGGAAAGACCTACCACGCCAGCGACCAATGTAAGGACCATCCAATCTTAAGCCAAAGGATTAGTATAAAATTTATAATTTAAGATTTAAATACTTATTGTAAGTCTCCTTATAAGAAGATTCAATAAATAATAAAAAATCAAGATAAAAAAAAATTTCAAAATTTTCAAAATTGATTTATATTCAAGGTTTTTTGATCTTTAGTTAAGAAAAATTAACGCGACGTGTCTGTTGTTGCTGCTGCTGAAACCTAGAATGTATGCATGTGTTTTGCTTTTGGTGGGAAATTGTTTGTGAGAATTGTGGATAGATACTTTTAATATAGATATTTTTACTAGCATAAAACCCGTCGCTTCGCTGCGCCGCCATCAGTATAGCCTTTATCAGTATGGAACCAATATCACACATCCCACCCACTATACACCAACTTCCCACCCAATAACCATCCAGTTCCCATCCACTTCCCATCCACATCCCACCCACTTTCCACCCAATAACCCCCCAATAAGCACCCACTTCCCACCCACTTTCCACCCACTTCTCACCCACATCCCACCCACTTCGCACCCAATTCCCATCCACTTCCTACCCACTTACCACCCACACCCCAACCACTTCCCATCCACATCCCACCCAGCACTTTCCTTCCACTTCGCACCCACTTCCCACCCACTTTTTGTTTTTATACTCTGTACCGAAGGTACATAGAGTATATTAAGTTTGTGCAAAAGTATGTAACAGGGAGAAGGAATCGTTTCCGACCCTATAAAGTATATATATTCTTGATCAGCATCATCTGTCTGTCCGTCCGTCCGTATGAACGAAGAGATCTCAGAGATGGTAAGCGATAGAGGTTTGACATGTATGGGGCATATATTTCCTATACTTACTTGGTTTAGTTTATTTTCAATTTTTGCCACGCCCCCTCCCGCCCCCGCAATTTGGAAAAAACGTCATATCTAATACAGTTTTGAAGATAGATCGTTCGTACCTTCTAGAGATACCTTGTAAACAAAATTATTTATCGATTTGCTGAAGGAATTATAAAGATCGGATGAACGATACTCAAGTTATGAGCAAAAAACGGTGAGAGAGGGAGAGAGAGAGAGAGAGAGAGAGTGAAACTTAGAGATGAGCTCGTATAGCTCGTGAGCAAATGCGAGCTGCGACGTTAAGGATACAGAGTATGTTATAGTCGGGCTTGATCGACTTTCTTTCTTTTTTTTTTGTTTAGTATTTATTGAATCTTCTCTTAATGAGACTAACAATAATTTTTCAAATCTTAATCTATAAACTATTATACAACCATCCCCAATTGGAGCTAGTTTATGTTCTGCGGCCATTTAATTCAGTCGCTGGGTTGGTAGGTCTTTTCTTCGGAGGCGAGAATGCGTTGCTTGCAGTTTAAGAGATTGTACAAGTTCATTAGGGTGGGCTAGAAGCTTTTCAGAATATTTGCGCTTTAGTTGCTGTATTTCAGTTTCGACCAATGGGATCCTCAGGTCGTTGTGGATACACTCGTTGCGAATGTACCATGGCGCTCCAGTGAGTGGTCTAAAAATTCTTGATTGTGATCTTTGAAGGATGTCTACACTACTCGCACGGGCATTTCCCCATAGCTGTGAGCCATAAGTCCAGACAGGCTTTATGATGATTTTGTACAGTAAGACTTTATATTCCAATTTTAGAAGAGAACGGGAGTTAATTAGCCAGTGAAGGCAGTTGGCCTTTAGCCTTATTGAAGTTACTACTACTACTACCCGCACAGGCAGGATGTCCCACCCACTTCTCACTCCCATCCCACCCACTTCCCACCCAGTTGGTTTTTTGCATGTAGAATTTTCCGGGCATATTCACACCCTGGGGGCGGATTTTTTAACATGGGAAAATCACTTTTCAAATTATTTCGTATTCTATCCTTACAAAACCGAGTTCTAAGTCAATCGGATGAGTAACATTGAAAATTAGTTTGGAGCTAATCGCTGGGAACTATACTTTCGCCCATGTAACGTTGACCACCCACTTTCCACCCAGGGTGGGTGAATTTTCCGGAAAATTGGTATGCAGTTCTTGTTGAATTTTTATATAGATCTTTGAAAATGAGTTTGAACATGGTCGGATGCAAAACAAAATAGTTTCATACAACAATTTTCCGCAAATTTTCTGACTTTGGGGTTGAGTTTTCCAAAATTTGTAAGTCACGTTTCTAATATTTTGTAAGGTGTAACTTTGAAAATGAGTTTGAAGCTTCGCAAGTTTCGCCCAAGCAATCTTGACCACCCACTTTCCACCCAGGGTGGGTGAATTTTCCAAAAAATTGGTATGCAGTTCTTGTTGAATTTTCATAAATATCTTTGAAAATGAGCTTGAACTTGATCGGATAATAAACAAAAAAGTTTCATACAAAAGTTTTTTGCGAATTTCCACATTTCCCGACAGGATTTTTTCAAAATCCGTTCTTAGTACTCACTTTAAGCAGAAGATAAAATTACTGTGAAAAATTCAGCATCCTATCTCTTATGTATATATTCAGCATCTCACCAGTCAGTCAGTGAGTCAGTCAGGTTGAACTCTTTTTTATATTTTACCTCCAAAAATTTTACTTCATTGGCAAAAATTCGTTAAAAAATATTATGTTTGCTGTTTGTGTTTTAAGGATCGCTAATGGAATCAGAGTTGGGATAAATATTCCAAATATTGCTGGTTTTTGCGGCCAAAATGCCCGCCAGATACTTTTTATGTTATGTATCAGGACTTTACAATGAAAAGCTAGCATCAAGTTATTTGCCATTTAACAAATTGACTTAGGTTTTATTTCATTCTCGAAGTCAAAATATGACAATTTTGCTTATGATTTTGAAATAATAATGCTCCGACTTAGCACTATGAAATTATTTGTAACTGGTCAATATATTTGAAGGGTTTTCCTGCAAGTAATTTTGATTTGATTTTGGTTATGTAGTGGTCGCAGTCAAATTTACGGAAGAAAGAGGCATCAGCGGAACACGCCCATTTTGGATCACATACAGCCCAGAAGAAATACTACTTTTTACATATAGTTTTATTTGCATGCAGGATCAAAAATATAACGCAGATGAGTAGTTACTGGGATTGGAGAAGCAGAAATTTGAATGGAATATAATATAATAATGATGCAGCTCGAATATTCAAAAATATGCAATAGTGCTTAATGCATTTATAAAAATTTGTTTAATAAAATAAAAAGAAATAAATAAAAAATAGCAGGAATGTAAGCCGATTGGGAATTATGACTGGTTCTGTTCAGTGTTTTATAGAGGTTTTAATAAACCGATTCGGTCTCTAATCCAGTTTTTGAGGCAAATTAAAACGCGGTTATAGAATGGTTTACTGGGTTTCTGTCAATTTTCGCGCTTTAAACTAAACTTTCATTTTCGAAATAAAAGTAATAAAAACATTTATATATCGTAAGCACCTTGAGAACGGTGCGGGTTTTATGGGATTTTCAGCCGCCAGGGCACTCACGAAATGCAATTCCAAATCCGAGAATAATCCGTACCAATATCTTTAAACCCGTTATTCACAATCCAATCTGCAACAGCATGAGGGCAGATTTATTTTGAAGAGACATCAGTTGCAGGAGATGGACAAAATCTAATGCTGTGGCAACTCGCACCCTATTGCAACCAGATAGATTGCTGTCCTTTAGGAGGAAGTTTGGAAAAACTCTTCATCGCTGCAACGATACAAGTGTTTTCGCATAGCTGAGTTTTCTACTACATTTCCTAACATTTTTGCCACAAAATTGTTTACGAAATGTAACGAACCGATCTGTTTTCTTTTGCAGTTTTGGGTTCAGCATTTTCCGATGTTTATTAAAATAAATTTTATTTTATTTTTATATTTGACCAAGCTGACGATAATCAACATGATTTTTAGGTCGTTCCTGCAAAATGATTTGATTTTGATTTTGTGTGTCAGTTTTCTTGTCATTTTCTGCAGGTTATCTGGTCAGTCCGAAATTAAAATCAGCAGGAACACCCCTATTGTTATAGTAAGATAAGTTCTAAAGCAAACAGACTAAAGTTTTTCTTTGATCTGAACATTTTTTCAAGCAAAGGCGGTCCGGTTTGGGTCTAGGGTTGTAAGGTTAACGATTTAGAAGTTTCGGGTTTGTGTCGGAACCGAACCGGTTCTCCGGTTAAATCAAATACATTTTTTTTTTATACATTTTTTTTTTGACATTTGTGTTTAATGTTAAATTTTAAAATTTTGACTTAAAGATAAAGATTTAAATAGAAACCATGGATGACGCGCTGCCACTTTTAAGCATGATAGTTCCACTAGGCAATAAGGTCCAGTATATTGAAGAGTTGGTAGTGATTCTAGACGATTTTCGAGTGCTAAACACGAATCTGTTGTGAATCAGAAATGGTCCATCACGTCGAAATTTTTAGTAATTTGAGCTTAAAGTTTCAAGAAGTGCCTATTTTGACACTTATCAGGAGCGTTTTGTGGGGAACCTATACTTTTGTTTTGACTTTTTTTGATATTATCGTAAATTACTATTTCTTAACTTTAAAATAAACTATCCCAAAGATTTGTAGGATTTTTTAAGCGAAGATATACCATTTTGAACACATAGTCTTAATAATAAAATAACAAAACTGTCTACTGGACAAAAGTATGGCTTGCAGAAACAGTACAAACGGCTAGTAATTTGAAAAGAATTTCAATGAAAATTTTCAACAAAACCCATTCCACACAATGGGACAGAAACAATATACACTTGGCTCTCGCTTAACACGAACTCTTTTAGCACGAACTCGGTCTTACACGGTTACAAATTTGCTGCCTTTCCCCTTTTAACACGCTGAAAACCTCGTTCTTACACGATTGCAAAATATCGATATTTTTTTTTGCTGCCAATTAATGCGATTTTACCTTTGTGCTTGTATCATACGCATGGGGAGCTTGTAGAAAAAGGGAAATCCCACATTTGAGCTGTCAGATGTAAGAGTGTTCTAGTAGGTGAAAAAATCTGGAGCTTTGCAGACCTGTAAATAAAAAATCAATGACTTTGTGGTACAGCTTGATTTAATCAAAAAGTTAAAGTTAAAGTAAAATATATAAATTTCAGCTTTTACAATGGCAGAAAGAAAGAACAGAGCTCCTTTAAAACGAAAAGTAATTTCTATGGAAACAAAAATACAAATTGCAAGAAGCCTTGACTTCAATGAGGCAACAGTGCGCAACAGTGCGAAAAAAAAAAAAAACTGAAATACGACGTGCAGGAAGGATATAGATGACCCATATCTACAAAATGTACCAGTAGAGCACGTGCACATATTTTGGAAAAAATGGAAAGAACACTTAGCATTTGGATTGACGATAGCTACGAAAAAAAGATCCCTTTAAGCCAGCGGATCATTCAGGAAAAGGCACTCAGGATTTATGAAATGCTCAAGCAAAATGGAGTGCCAAAAAACGGTTCTCCATTCATTGCATCAAATGATGATGAGTCTGCTACCACCTACCCAGAAAAAATTCAGGGGTTCATTGAAGAAGAGGAATTCTTGCTTGACCAAGTTTTCAATGCTGATGAAACTGGACTTTGCCTGAAAAAAATGCCAAATCTATTAAAGAATGAAAAAGTAGAGTAGTAGTAGTAAAGATCGTTTCGACGGCATGTCATTTGATAAATGTGCATGAGTTGATTGAAGATGAAGGAATTAATGACGAATCATTGCTTGAGATTGCTGTGAATTGCTGTGAAACAATTCGAAATCACATGACAGCAGCTCTGAAGAAACCGATCCGATTAGTTTAACGATAGAAAAGCTCCAAGAAGGATTCGCATATGCTAGCAGCTTGGAATCGTGCTTATTAAATTCAGATCCGGTCATCGAACGACGACTTAAGTTAAAGAGAGAGTTGGAAATATTGGGCTATAAAGAAGCTTTAAAAGCCACCAAACAATCGAAAATGACTGATTTTTTTGATAAGGAACCACCAAAAAAGAAAACATGCCATAAATGCCACATTTAAAATTTGATATGAATAGAAACATATGATCTTCTTACTTTTTAACATTTTTGAGTTTTTAGAAAGTTTGACCTGCTAATTAATTATATGAAGTAACTTTTTTAATTTAATACCAACTTTTAATTTTGAAAATATGAATGTTATACATATATTTAAGGCATATACATAGTAACTTTTGGTTTATTTTGAACAAATGTATGAAACTTTAATAGAAACAGACCAAATTTTAAAAATTAAAAAATTTTTTTTGTTGCCAATTTTGAATTTTAGGAACGTAACCCCTTAATTTGTACTGAATCCATTTCGTTTAACACGATTTTACTTAACACGAAGTTTTCTTGGAACGTAACCCCCGTGTTAAGCGAGGGCCAAGTGTATTGGGTTTTTGTGAGCTCGGATACAATTACTAAAAATGGTTTATTCTTCATTGAAAAAAATCGTAGAATTTTTTGGGATAGTTTATTTCAAAGTGAAGGCGTAGTTCTTTCCGATAATATCAAAGAAAGTAAACAAAAGTATATGTTCTATGCAAAACGCTTATAAAAAAAGAGTCAAATAAGGCATTTTTTGTATCTTTAAGATCAAGTTACTACAAATCTCGAAGTGATGGATCCTTTCTGAAAACAGATTCGTGTTCAGCACTCGAAAATCATCTAGAATCATCACCAACCAATTCAATATACTGCAAAAAGTCTAATTTTGTAGCCTTGTAATCTTCATTATTCCAGCTTAAATATTGCATAGAGTCTTCTTCGGGAACCAACCGGCTCGGATGACTATATCTTTTAGCTGCCATAGAAACCATCAGTCGGAAAATGGTTCTTAGTGAGAAAAACTTTTAATTTCAATTTTATCATTCTTAAACTCGGTGTTTATTAATTTTATATGCTTTCAAACAGATTCACAAAATTTGATCGATATCGAATGACAATACTACGGAAGTAAGAAAAATTTTCGATTTCAGTGTCAGCTTAGCCATTGCATTTTCATTAAAAGTGTTGTATTTGTTCTTCCAATTTCTTTTTTTAATTCTGTTTTCTCAATTTTATTTCTCTCAAATTAGTCTTTCGTTTGTTTTACTTTCCTTTCGATCCTATCATCAGAAGACTGATGTTTCCGAACTCTGGGACCCAATATATTGACGGCAAAATTTTCTTTCTATATATTTCTGTTTATTTTGTGCTTAATCGAAGAAAATAATTCACAAAATCAAACAGAGTGGGGGCCACCAATGACCCATACTCCCACTTGGTTTTGAAAGTGGGCGCCAAAAATAAAATGGAAACAAATCCAAGTTGAGGCCAAATCGAACATGTAGGCTAGACAAAATGCTTGTTGTTGATTTTCAAATGTGATTTAGGAAAAAAACAAATCTCCTCCCCCTTCCACTAACTAGCTGCCATTCGCCGCCGCCAAATGTTGCGTGAATTGCGTAGCCACTGCGTTTTCAATAAAAACATAAAAATTTGTCACAATTTTGTGTCAGCCATCGAGAGTCATAAATTAATGCTTTTTAACATTATCGCTTCGGCGATTTCCTTGCCAATTAGTCAAAGCTTTTGGGTTTTGGTGGGGCGTTAAGCGGGAGCTTACCCTAAAGAAGGAAAATCCAGCCAGATGGGCAACGCGATATGATAAGGTGAGCGAGCGAGCGAGTGAGCGGGCGGCTTAGAGCCTAAGCCAGCGACCTGCCAATATTTATGATTGATTTTGATTTTGAAAGCCATGCCAAAATGTGCAAACGCATTCGGAATACGAATACCGTGTCTGGATATCGTTTTCTCTACATTTTATTGCCATGGCCAGGCCATAATCTAAATGCTCATATCAAAAACGCATGGATATGGATGGTGGCTGGCGCATGGCGCGATGGCGCGATGGCATTGGCACACGCAAACTCCAAAAAGAAGTAGGAAGTTGTGCCTGATTTCTGACATGGCGGCGGCGGTAACTCAATATTAACCACTTACACGTTAATTTAGGCACAAATTGAATTAATAAACCATGTTGAACATTGTGTGCGGTCGGTCTCCTTGCCTTCCCCCAAAAAAAAAATGTACTACTCCTTTTCATATTTCATTAATTTATGCACGGAGCGCGGCTCAATGAACCATGAAAACAAGCCAAAGCTCTGGCCAACAAAAATTTGAATTTACAAGCACGTAACCTGTGGTGCCCCTGTCCGGCTGTTGACGTGATTGGTTTCGAGTTTGGTTCCTTTCGTTTGGTTCCACTCGCTTGTAAATTAGAACAACAAAAAAATGCAAAAAAAAAGAGTTTCTTTCTTGCATGTTGGTGCAAAAGGACCCTCTTGAGTTGAAGTGTTGTTAAGTAACCTGCGGCAAGTGCACACTTACCAAACTGACTACGTAAATACGACTTTCATTTACACCTTAAACAGGCAGCATTTACCTCAAGGGATGCTCTGGCTTTTTTTTTGATGTAGCCGATTACATTTGGCTGGGAATATTTCTGAAAATTCAGCGCTTTCGGAATCAAAAGTATAAGGATAACTTTGCAAATATTGAAATATCTATTCCCAATTAACTGCCGATCCTTGTTTTGTTCATGGCAAATTGTCAAAACAAAAAGCTTAAGATATCCCTACTCCAACACAACAATGCCCTGAACTCGTGCCGTATTTTTGCAAGTGCTCTCCTTCCTCAAAGCCTTACAACACAAAAATTCCCCAAAATATAAAAAAAAAATTGCATATGATTTATTGTCATTTTGAGTTCAAGAATTTGCGAAAAAAAAAAGCCAAAGGTAATAAATTTTATTATTGTTGTTGCTGATTTTCAGTTTTATTTTATTTCATTTTCAAAGAAAGCAAAAAAAAACCTTCTCTGTCGGCTTGTGCCCAAAAAAAAAAAAAACTTTATTTCATTCGCTCGTGGCCGGGGTCAAGGGTTAAAATGTGGGAGTCACGATTCTCTTCTCTTCTCTGAACCTCTCCGCATCAAATGAAGTTACCAAAAAAAAAAAATTAAATCCAAATCAAGTCCCGTTGTCTACGTCTTCATGTATAGAATTAAGGTGACCTGCCTACAATTTTCAACTCTTTTGAGGTTTATCAATAAATTATTGAGCCATTATTGTTATTACAATTTCTTTATAATGTGGCCAGCGTGCAGCTAAAGCAAAGTATTTTTTTTTTTCGGTTGGTTGCAGTTAGCATAGTTTGGAATAGACAGAGGGTACACAGTGGGTATGCGAGGCTTAAGATGGCATCAACATTGAACGAAGTATTTCACGAATCAAGAGCTGTAGATCAAAACTAACATTATTTACGTGATTTAAGAAGTAACTTCTAAAGCAGGGCCGAACAGTGACCGAAGTCACTCCTGTTTTTCACACAGACGCGAGCTCAACTTACGAACGTTCGAATCGGTGAACAAAGAAAAGCAAGTAAATTGGCTGTAGCATTTCGTGCTTACCAACACAAGACATTTTTTGGAGGCCCTGGCATAAAAGGCATTTCGGGCAAAAAAAGAGAAGGAAAGTGAGAATAATAAACTTATTTTTACCATACATTTGATCTAATCATCAAAGAATATGCTTTATTTTAGATTGCTTTTTAGGTTGAAAAACTACCTTAAATAAGTTCTGAAGAAGCTTCTTAAATCTATACATATATGTAAAGGTAAATAAATGTTTGTATGTAAGTTTGTTTGTTTTAAGCAGAACTCCCAAATAGAGGCCCCTTTTTACAGACTGTCAGAATAAAAAAAAACAGTCACCCTCTGGAAGAATAGTCACTTCTCAACGGGCTCTTTGCACAATCAACAAGCTTTAGCCAGAATCTTTCGAAAGTGTCTTTTGCGTATGTATCTGTTTTGCGCGTGTGCCTCAATAAACTGCATGTGTGTATTAGTGTTGGGTTGTTCATGAGTGAGTGAACAAAATTGTGTTGTTCTTTAAACTGAACAAGTGGACATGTTCTTCTTCAATTGTTCATTTTTGTTCAGCGAGTCTTGTTTTTTTATTTATTGTTGTTTTTTAAAGCTTAGCAAAGTTCAGTAAAACTATTTACAATTATGAATTTAGATTAGACAATAGACTAGTCCTTACATCTAACAATGGGGAGTTTACTGAGAACAGATGATAGTACTTGTTGTAATTAAGACAGAGATTACGAAAGGGTTCATGATGAGCATAGCTCGCGAGGCAAGGATTTAAATAAATCGGGACATAATTTCTCGGAACCGCAAAGCTTATAAGGCTAAGCAAAGCGCTTGAGTCAACCTCAACTGACAGTAGCTTATGAAGGAACAGCACACTAAAGTAGATCCTTCGATTATTCAGGGATGGAAGGTCCAATAAGCGTAGTCTGTGCTCGTATGGTGTTAGATGCCTATTGGGATTCAAATTTAAGCCACGCAGGGCGAAAAGTGAAAACTGTTTTTGTACAGATTCGAGTTGATCCTGATATTTTTGATAGTGAGGAGACCAGACACATGAGCCATACTCAAGAATAGGTCTGACCAGAGAAATGTATAGTTGTTTCTTTAGACCATCTTTTGATGAAGCTAAGAATTCCCATAGCTTTATTAGTAATAACCGATATATGACCATTGAAACATAACTTGGGCACGAATTGTATTCCCAAGACGTCGACTATAGATAGAAAAAGTAAAGGTCCTAGATGACTGCCTTGTGGAACAGCAGAGGATACACGAATGGATACAGAAAATAGCGAATTGAAGCTAACTCCCTGAGACCGGTTACGCAAATAAGCCACGATCCAATTAAGAAGCTTAGGAGCAAGGCAAAGCATATACAGTTTTTGTATAAGGAGCTCTTGATTAACGGAATCGAAAGCTTTGCTGAAATATGTATATATCACATCCGTTTGCTGCTTGTTGACGAACCCCATATTAACACAAGATGTAAACTCTATCAAGTTGGTGTTGACCGACTGCTTTTTCATAAATCCATGTTGTGATGGAGATATTAATGAGCGACAGAAATGCTGTAATTGAGAAGTGATGATTGATTCAAAAAGTTTGGGAATTGCCGAGAGCTTAGAAATGCCTCTGCAGTTTGATTCTACTAACTTTGGTCCTTTCAGTCTATCTTGATTAATCCATCTTGTTCTGAGTTGTTCTAGCTCTGAGTTGTCCTTGCTCTGAGTTGTTCTTGCTCTGAGTTGTTTTTAAGTTGTTCTAAGAGCTGTCCGGTCCCGTTTGCTCAGAAAGTTGTTATGTCTGTCTCGCTTTGTGAGCTTTTCTTGCTCTAAGTGTTGTTCTGTGTTCTTTGAGCTGCTCAGTCTCTCTTGCTGTGTGAGTTGTTTTGTGTGTCTCGCTTTGCGAGCTTGCTCTGTGCATGTGACGCATGTGACGCAAAATCGATTGTTCTTGGGAGCTGACATTGGATCCCAAAAACCAAAAATAAAAAAGTTTGTATGAGTTGCGGTATCTACTACATATATGTTGTCTCTTTGGCTTTACGTAAAACTACAACAAGTATGGCGCCAACATTTTGAACGAAGCGCGCTAGAAAGAGCGGGAGAGTTTGCGTGATTGTAAAAGACGCACATACACACAAATTTCGTATGTGTACAACAAAAAAGCAATGCTGAAACAACAAAAACAACAACGTGGTCAGTGCAACCGAAACCAACCCCTTAGAAATGCCGTCGGCAAAATAAAAACAAAAATACGTGCGCTCACACTACCTTCTGCCATAGTCCTAGAGCAGGTGAACAAAAACAACTGTTAAAAACACTGTTGATCTGGGTAAGGCCCATACTAAAAAGATCATCAAGAAGTTGAATTTCATGTGGCTGGTGAACGTTACTCCTTCCGAAGCCTCCATAGCCGAAGAATTAGGATCTTGAGCATACGCAATTGAGCCCAGGTTGAAGTCTACGTGCGCTCACACAACCTTCCGCCATAGTCCTAGAACAGGTAAACAAGAACAACTGAACAAGTGAACTAGCGAACAAGTGAGCAATTTGAGTGAGTTGACTCACTTAGAATTAAAGAACAAGTGAACATTTTCAGTGAAAAAACCAATCTTTACCCAACACTTCTGTGTGCGCGTGTGCCTTGACTGCAATGAAATGCTTAACGAGCAACAACTACCAAAAAGACACTTGACTCGTTTTGCTCTGTTACTTATGCTCAGCTGCTTAGAGCCGAACGAAATTATCCTTATCAAACTGTATTCGTAAGACAGCTTCATCTGCTTCTCTCATCGAAAACTATGAAACAGAAAACACTAGAAAAACAAAATCAAGTGTTCTATTGAGAGAATGAGCGAGTCTGTTAAACTTGTCCCTGCCATTGCGGTGAGCAGACAGCATAGAAAAAATTGGTAGACCATATTTTGCAAGCTCTGGTTTTAAGGCTTGTAAAGGATTAACAATATTTCAAAATCGTACTTTCCTGGTTTTTCGTCGCAGGGACAAACTTAAATAAAACAGACTATAATTAAAAATCGAATTCTCAAAATTCAATCCCCGATCTGTACCCTCTGGGGTTCAAATCAAAACAGCGAGGATTTATGTATTTACTTCACAATAAATACACAGGCCAACAAAATTACCACTTTTGTGAGGTCCAGTCTACTTTGTATTGAATTCGGTTCCAGTTTTGTAGACTGATTCCAAAACTGCTTTCGGTTTTTGTATTGTTTTTAAAATATCGCGGAAAATCCATTTTTCAGTATTTTTGGCGTTCAAAAAATTATTAAAACAAATATCTGTATTTATCACTTTTATGCGACAGTATACATATTAATGCAGCCTAAAAAAATCATAGGAGCAGCATCAGCAAACCCAAAAGCGTCGAAATAGGCCATTGTAGAGTAATTTTCATCAAATTATGGCAAATTTTTCAAACTTAATCGTCGTGTACAAGCCATTGCGGTCGTTGGATTTTAATTACAACCACTTTGGCTTGTCTTCTATTTTCACAAATTTGGATGCTTTTAAATCAGCTGGATGGACAAAGTTACAGCTGGTTAATCTCGAAAAAATGAATTAAAATTTACGGCAGGACAACTAGATTGATACATATAATGTGTTTAGGAAATTTTAAAAGACTACGTGATCTAACATTGACCTTACATTAATTGTGAAGCAAATGTACAATAACATTCAGGCAGTACTAGATTCAAACAATTTCTCCCAAATTCATATTTGGTTAATATCGAACAACCTTGCGAGAATGACATCAAAATTTTATGTTGGGCTACGAATGGGCCCAATTAGTTCCGCCCTCACCATAATCTCCAGACTAAGATCTTTGTGACTATTATAGGAAAGAGTTTTCAGTGGAGAGTCTATCTGTGAGGAAACTGACCATTCTTATATTTTGGGTTTTCTTTGAAAATGAATAAAATTTAGCATATCCGACACAGAGGGAAAAACTCGAGAACATTGGATTCAAGATGAGCACAAACGATGTCAAAAACATTGTAAGAACTGGCTTTTACATTTTTACACTGTGAAGAGAACCTTAATCTAAAAAACCAAGATTGGAAATCTTTTTTCAAGAAGCATGAAATCTGAAAAAAAAAGATTGAAATACAATGAAATGAGATTAAAAATCCCATAAACAAGATTTATTATCTCTCAACTTTTTAATTCTAATACAGTTTTCTGTAAAGCTTCAGCTATCAAATCTTACGCTAAGTAGTCTCAGAAAAAGGGAAAACTATATAGATTTCGGCCAATGCTTAACTTACTTGCTTATGCAGAAATTTATTTTGAAGAATTTTGAGAAAATACCACAAAAAGAACAAAAATTGATAGTTCGAAGTTCGAACTCACGACCTCACCGCTCAAAGGCACAGTCTAAGCATTAGCACCATCGAGCTCTTTGCATGCTGAAAGCTTTTACTGTGATTGATGGCATCTTTTTTCAAGATGGTTAACTTTCAAATTAAATTTAGAATATAATCTTGAGTCGACTTTCTCTCTTTTGACTTTTGACACGGTTTCGTCTCGGTTGCTCAATTCCACTTCCACAAAAGTTTTTCTGGTAACTCAGGCTTTTAGCTGAAGAAAGCAGATTGCCAACTGCCTCTCCTTACAATCATTGCTTAGATGAGTTGAGAACTGCTTAAAACAATGAAAGCCAAAATAGACAAGCAATGAGTGCTTTCAACTTTTTGGTGGTTAATGCTTAAGCTTTGAGGCTAAACTTTCTAAGTGCAAAAGATTGAAACTTTTGAGCTAGCTTAGAAGTGCGTTGTTTCTTAAAACTTTTGTTAGTTTCGTTTACAAAACAAGAGCGCGTGCCGTCTCTTATATAGATTTGTAATTTATTTGGTTTAATTAGTGAGTTTAGCTGGCTCTAGGTCCGAAAAAATTTGAGTTTGTTCACAACTGTAAACAACTTATGCATTGTAAATAGCAAATTTGGCATTTGGAAATATATAAGTTACCCATAAAATGAAAGTAAATCATAATTCTTTGCTCAATTTGGGATGATTTGATATTCTAAAAGATTACAGACGGGCTTTATTTTGTTTTTAAATCATAACTTACTTTACGAACATTTTCGATTTCTTTGTGATCTGAATTCCCCATGGGCATTTATCAATCGATAGGAGTCTATCGTTGATTTCGTTCAAAATTGAGTTGATTTCGCTTGTGAGCAATATTTTTTTAATTATCGATTTTGATATTTGGGAAATTATTCAGCACACTTCAGAGTAACAACCTAATTGAGTTAAAGTCTTTAAATGAAAAAGGATGGGTCTAATGGGACGCCTAGTACGGCCTTCCTTCTTCCCCTCCTCTTCCACCCTGTTGCACACCCCTCTTCCACTGTTTCTCCACTGTTTACCTAATGTTTACACACTGTTAACACAATGTTAACTTACTGTTAACCCACTGTTAATTTACTGTTAACCCACTGTTAACTTACAATTAACCCACAATGTTTACACACTGTTAACTCACGGTTAACCCACTGTTAACCCACTGTTCCCACAATGTTTGCAATGTTTTTCTAGTTTTACTCCCCCCAGTCCGTAAAAGAGTTTTCGCTCTAAAAACTCTTGCGTAAAGCTAGATTTCTGGGTGTGTGTCTATTCCCAGGGTATCACTCAAGTCGTATCCCCTCCCTCGCAGCACTGCTGTTGGTAGTTGTTTGACCATTAGCGTGTACTTGTAACTAAAGGCCGCCAATGGGGTTGAGGTCTTCTGGCTTCGTCTTGTGTCTGGGGTCTTTCAGGGGTCTACATGCCTCATCATGTGCACAATGGAGAGCAGGTCGTCGTCGTCGTCGGTCGGTCGGTCGATCGGTGGTCGTTTGAAGCTGCTGTTGCTGCTGCTGCTGCTGCCTGGGCAGGTTCATGACAAATGCATTAAAAGTTGAAGAGAATCAGTGAAAAAAAAAAAACCGTTTCCCTGTCCAAAATGCAACTAGGCGGCGTTTTTTTTCGCCTTATTGTTATTTTATGAATATGGTAAGATAATTTAATGAGTTTTAATTGAGTTGGCGCAAAGGAAAATTTGTAATGAGTTTAATTGACAGAAAATAAGGTGAAAGCGTTGGCCTGGAATGTGTGGGCTCTTAAGCAATGAATTTGTTGGCCCTTGTGTTGTGTTATTTCAGGAGCTGTCAGTTGCCGTTGCTGCCAGCTGATAACAGGCACGCGCCTTCATTCCAGTGGAAAGAACCGAAACAAATCAACGAATTGGCACAACCTCGTAACTCAGGCCAATGAATCATGCAACAGGTTGTGGCGGGGAGCTGGGCAGGGACAGGGACAGGACAGACGCAATCACAACACTGGCAAGTTGACCATTGATCTTTCACACAAGAAGAACTCAAAGCCCGTGGCAGACCCAGGGTACAACAACGTGTGGGCCTTAATAATCAACCAAAAACATGTTGTTGGCTTTTGACATTTTTTTTTTGTTTTTTTTTTAGTTTCGTTTTTTGCATGTTAACATTTTATTAGTCATAACAACCCAACAGGAACAACAAAGGAGAACTGGACCTGACAGTGAAACAAATCTGAATCTGGTGCAACAAACTGGAGACAGAGATGAAGACGAAGACCTGCCGCAGGCCCAAATGATTTAATGCTTTTCGCTCTGTTAGAATCTTTGTTTTATGATAGGGAAAAAATAAAGGATCGTGGGTTCAGCTAAGAAAATCGATTTAGATGGGGGTAATTATGAGCAGGCCAAAATGTGGCTCAGTCATGTGACAGGTACAAATGGCTTGGCTGGTTTTCTCCTCCTCCAACACACACACACACTCAACCCACATCTCGATCTCGACCCTCGATTGTCGTGGCCTGTTATGATATTTTAATAAGATTCAACATTTGGGCCATTTGTTGGTTTATTGGCAGTTTAAACTAGGCAAATATGCCAGGCACAGTTAGTTACCATATCCACGACCAGACTATATATAATAATAGTTGTTGTTGTTGCTGTTGTTGCTATTCGAGTGAGATATTTAGATTAACAGGTTGTTTTCATTACAATTCGTGCTTTTTAACAAGCAAAACGTGCACTTTCTCCGCACGCAGAGCCAATAATTTTGTTCAGTCTTTGGACCAGTTGGTGGCTTCTTTTTGCCATTTTGGCCATGAATGCGACGAGGAACAATAGGCACATTGGCCAGGCTGCAAGGCATCTGCCTTAGCATTTACATTAACATTGACTTTACACGATTTTTCTGGTAGCTTCATATTTTTATTGTTGTTGTTGTTGTTGCCGGTGGTGGTGGTGCATTGCGAATAAAGAATGTTTTTGAGTGGGGATCGTGTCTGTGTCCTTAAACCCTGACTGGGGTTGACTTGCATAACGCATCTTTTTCACTCGGATTTGAGGATTAATTTGAGGGTTATTTGAATATGGGAAGAGATTTGTTAGATGTTCGAATTTTGGTAAGTTAAGAATCGAATTTCAAGACAAGTTTAGATTTGGTCTCAGGGCCAAATAGTTCGTGGTTTTTGAAACCATTGAGAGGTTGTAAAATCAAAAACATAGTACTTGAATCAAGTGCAAACGTTGTCAACAGTACGGAATGTACAAAAATATTATTATTTTAGGTAGGTTTTTATCAATTTCGAAATACTTGACTTAAGACTTGCAAAAGAATTTTATGGCGCCAAAAAAAGTAAGTGCCCGACCTAGGAGAAATCTCAAAAAGCTTGATACGTTTGTTAAATGCTTCGAGTACCAGCTGCAGACGTTCGCAATGATTTACCGCTGTTCTTATTGATTCTTGCGCTTTATCGTATTGCAAAATGTCCTGCTCCTAGTCAGCTTTGTCACTATATTGCAAATGCTCTAATATTGGTGCTACTTATTTAAAATCGCCAATGATTGGCACAATAAAAAACGAAAATGCCAAGCTAACTTCGTCTGTGCCGAAGTCTTCATACCCTTGCAAATGCTGTTTATGAAATGTCAGAGCTTAAGAACGCTTACAAAAATATAAAAAAATTTTGTAACTAAAACCCATTTTCCAACAGATAAACATCTGATTTCAACCAAATTTCGTGAATCTTTCTGAAAACATATCAAATTAACCATCGCCGAGTTTAAGAAAAATAAAATTGAAAACAACAAAATTTTTCTCACCAAGACTCAATTTCCGTTCGATCGGTCCTATGGCAGCCTTAAGATATAATCATCCGATTTCGACCAAATTTTTGAATATATTTGAAAGCATATAGAATAAGTAATCGATAAGTTTAAGGACGCTAACATAAAAAACAAACAAAATGTTTTACTAAGAACCATTTCCGACCGATCGGTCCCATGGCAGCTATATGATATAGTCATCAGATATCGACCAAAATTTGCAAATCTGTTTGAGAGCATATAATATTAATAATGGACGAGTTTGAGGACGCTAACATTGAATACAAAAAAGTTTTTTTCACTAAGACCCATTTGCCGACCGATCGGTCCTATGGCAGCTGTAAGATATAGTCATCCGATTTTGATCAAAGTTTGCAAAATCTGTTAGAGAGCATATAATATTAATAATGGATAAGTTTAAGGACGCTAACATTGAAAACAAAACAGTTTTTTTCACTAAGACCCATTTTCCGACCTATAGTTCCTATGACAGCTATAAGATATAGTCATCCGAATTTGACCAAACTCTTCAAATCTGTTTGAGAGCATATAATATTAATAATGGCCGAGTTTGAGGACGCTAACATTGGAAACAAAAAAGTTTTTCTAAGTAAGACCCATTTTCCGACCAATGGATCCTATGGCAGCTTTAAGATATAGTCATCCGATTTTGATCGAAGTTTGCAAATCTGTTTGAGAGCATATAATATTAATAATGGCCGAGTTTAAGGACGCTAACATTGAAAACCAAAAAAATTTTTCACTAAGACCCATTTCCGACCGATCGGTCCCATGGCAGCTATAAGATATAGTCGTCCGATTTTGACCAAAATTTGCAAATCTGTTTGAAAGCATATAATATTAATAATGGCAAAGTTTAAGGACGCTTACATTGAAAACCAAAAAGTTTTTCTCACTAAGACCCATTTTCCGACCGATGGTTCGTATGACAGCTATAGGATATAATCATTCGATCTTGACCAAAATTTTCAACTCTGTTTGAGAGCATATAATATTAAAATTGGCCTAGTTTAAGGACGCTAACATTAAAAACAAAAAAGTTTTTCTCACTAAGACCCATTTTTTGACCGATGGTTCCTATGGCAGCTATAAGATATAGTCATCCGACTTTGACCAAACTCTCCAAAATTGCGTGACAACTAATAATATTAACAACTGGAAAGTATAAAGACGCTACCATGGAAAACAAAAAAGTTTTTCTTACTAAAACTACTTTTTCAACAGATCGTTCCTATGGCAGCTACACACCTGATCATATTAATAGGTACACACATCAACTCTGACTTTAAGGTAACAGAAAACAGTTTTATTCATTGTTTCAAACTTAAAATTTGTTCTCATTGGTTCTTAAACCATTTGTTTTTAATAAAATAAACTTAATTGTAACATAGAATAATAATATAACATAAAAGAGATCATTTTGTGTTTCAGATACGTTTTCAGTGTGATCATAATAATAGGTACACTTCATGTGTTGGTAAGAAAAAAAATGTTAATTTCCATTTTGTGTTCTTTTTTTTAGGTAAATTAGTATTTCCTAACTTAGTATCCAGTGTATCCACCTCTATTTTTGGCCACGTCTGCTATTCTTTTTGGAATACTTTTAATAAGAGCCTGGCAGGTCTCTACTGGTGTCTCATACCACAGTTTTTGGACACCTTCCCATAATTTTTGTTTATTTGAATTTTTTGTTTGCTTTGCCAATTTCTTTTTTAAGTCTCCCCAGAAGTTTTCAATGGGGTTAAGGTCGGGGGATTGGCTTGGCCACTTCAGAACGTCAACTTTTAGGTCCTCGAAAAATTTAGATAACAGCCTTGATGTGTGTTTAGGATCATTTTCTTGCTGAAATACCCAACGTTATGGCATATTTTCCACAGCATACGGTACCATAACTGTTTCCAATATGGATTTGTACTCTTCAGCATTCATTTTGTTTGTAGTCTGATAAATTGGACCTACGACGTACCAGGAGAAGCAACCCCATACCATTATATTGCCACCTCCATGTTTGACTGTTTTTTTTTTGTAAACCGTGGATGGAATTCCTTTCCATTAGGGCGTCGAACATTCCTTTCACAGTCATTCCGAAACAAATTAATCTTGGTTTCATCGCTCCATAATATGTTTCTCCATTTTTTCTTCCCGGTGCATCCAGGTCTTTGTGGTCCCTTGCAAAAGTTTGCCTCATCGTGATATTTTTTTTGCGCATAAGTGGGACTTTTCTGGCAATTCTTCCTGGTAGGTTGGCATCTTGTAGTCGTCTTCGGATAGTTGGAGCACTAACTGAATTCCCAATTTCGGCTGCAATAGCCTTCGATGACTTAAATGGGTCCTTTTTGCTCAAAGTTACTATGTAGTGGTCAAGGGTTTCTGTTGTTTTTGGTGGCCTTCCATGGGTTTCCTGTCTTGGTTTTCTTTCTAATGCATTTTTAACAAAATTATGAGACCTGTTCATTAATTTGGCGATGGCTCGTAAAGATTTGGCCTTCTTTTCTCAGACTAAGAACCAATCGAGCTTCTTCTTTAGTACAATGAGAATTTCGACCCATTTCTTCTAAAAAAAATAATTATTTAATTCTCTGTATTGACAGGAGGTATACTTAATTTACCTTTAGTTACCAAAAGATCACTGATTACAAAATTATTCACTTGATACTTGTGAGAAACGGAGACTGTACCTATTATTATGATCAGGCGAAATGTGTGGTGGACTCGAAATTTATAGAAAAGCTTTGATATACGGGGCAGCCCCCTCTTTCAACTCTTTGTCACAGTGGCCATTGTCATTGACAACAACAAAAAACCAAAAATAAAAAAGTTGTCAACACTAAAAGTACGAAAAAACCATATATAATTTAAAAATTCTGGTGTGTACCTATTAATATGATCAGGTGTGTATATGCTATAGTCATCCGATTTGGATCATACTTGGCAGACTTGTGTGGTAGTATATATTATTGATCATTGACGAGTTTGGCAGCGATAGCATTGAAAACAAAAAAGTTTTTCCTACTAAGACTTTTTTTCAGACCTATCTTTTGTATGGCATCTATTCTATATAGTGGACCGATTTTCATAAAACTTGGTGGAACTATGTGAAATTATGGAAAACTGATAAATACGAGGTTTTGGCACGTTTGCGTTAAAGACAAAAAAGTTTTCCTAACTAAAATTCCTTTTTTGACCGATAGTTCCTATGGCAGCTATGGGATATAGCCATCCGATACGGCCGATACCGACAAATGTGCAGCGTATATGTACCAAGAGGCTTCGTGCAAAGTTTGGTTAAGATAGCTTTTAAACTGACGGAGGAGATAGCATAAAAACAGACGGACGGACAGACGGACATGGCTATATCAACTCAGCTCGTCATGCTGATCAAGAATATATATACTTTGTGTGGTCGGAGATGCTTTCTTCTATGCGTTACAAACAGCTGGACAATTTTAATATACCCTCTATAAAAAGAGATTAAATTTATCCCGAGGTAACCTTAAAAAAGATTGAATTAAGCAAAAAATTCGAGAATAATTTACTCCCAATACAGGATCATTTTAAGCATGTAATATTGATTTGATTCCGGGATCCTTTTCTCCGCGATATCTCATAGAACTTCCTTATACACTTTAAGACAAACACCAGTTTTGGTTTATTTAAAACTTCTGAAAAACAAAGATATATACAAAATTTTTGAGCTCAACTGGGATTCGAACCCACGACCTTGCGCACGTAACACGAACGGAATGGCATCTCATCGCTCACGACCATAAATTTTGTCGCTTTCGCTCTCTTATTTATGAACAACTGATCTCGAAGGGGATTGAAGTAAGTACATTTGGAATGATACAAGTTTGAAAGGCTTACATTCTCTTTGAATGTGGACGCTTCGAGGAACAAAAGCTGGCATTATGGGACATCGCAGGCAAGGAAGTTACCACAAATAACTTCTGCGACTTGATGGTTTCAAGCGAAAAGTTCTGCGACGCAACTGGTACTTTTTCAGCTGAGCGACTGAGGCGCATATAGACTAGTATAATACGTTTTTAGACAAATTCTACTTTTAAATCTAATTTAATCAAAATGATTGAACCATAAAAATAAGCTTACATTTTATCTTAAGGGTAACTTAGCGTCGTCTTGCTGTTGCTTGTCATCATACAGATGTTGGGGCCATGCAAATGGCTTCACTCTCGTCTGGGTTACGTTGTTGTAAAGTGTCAATTGCTCACCCAAAAGATATATCAAAAGTTCCCCAGAACGTGCAGCTTATGTCATAATCTGCCGCTTAGACAGAAAGAGAATCCTTTTTTTTTTCAAGATTCCCTGATAGGTGTTAATGTTTAACAGCATGGATTTTCCCACCATTTCCTTGGGCTTCGCTCCATGGTTTTATGGGCATTTGTTGTGTGGAAGATGGGCTACTGTTTGAGCACTTGTTTCGACTAGAACAATGGCCAGTTTGCATGTAGCCAGGACTTTTGCATAATGAGCTAACCAGCAAAAGCTGAAACCCATTCCCAGCCATACAACAATCACGATCCGCCAACCGCCAACGAGCGAACAAGAGCCGCCAATGAGGTAGCTAAATGAGCCGCTGCAGCGCGATGCCCAGAAAGTTAACAAATTGCTGCTTTATTACCAACATCTCACTTAAAGAAAGAAAAAAATATAACCTCCTCTCTGATAGATGTGGCCAAGTGCCTAACCAAACCCCTCAAACGAAAGTCAACCCATTAGGATAACTATCGCATGAGAGAGCGCGCGCGCAGGGCCAGGGCGCAGCAAACGATCCTGAGTTTGGCCCGTTTGCTGTTGCTCAAGCTCTCTAAGTGGGCTAAAGTAATGGGGACCCCGACGAGATGACGTTGACTAAAGCGGAGGAAGCTTCGATGCCAGTGCGATTGTCGGTTAAGCATAAGCAATAAACAAACACGCCATGTTACCGTTGTGTGAGACTGTGGAAGGAAACTGACAAAAATATGGGCAAACAAATTTAGAGGGAAAATTTAAAATTTTGTAGGATATAACTTGAAATTTTGTGACAGTTCTTTTTGTATTCTTAAGTCTAAGAAAATGGTACCCTAGCCGCTACTCTTCATAAGGAGTCGTTTATAGCCCATTTTTATGATCAGTTTCGACTAATTTTCAAGTCATTTGCGAATCTTTTTGGAATCGTTTTTTAATGAATCACATTTTGCGCAAATGCACGAGTCATTTTCAAGTCTTCCTTAAATCGCACATGAAACGAATCTTTTTTTACTCATCAAATGGGCACGAAAAAGACTTAGCAAGGTGATTCTTGATCAAATGATCTTTCAAATGCTAGGTGGGACGCATTCACCAATTCCGTCGACTTCCAGTGTATGAAGTATACTAGGTCGACCATAAACAACCTGCTAGCACTCGAGACGCTATTTGTTTGCCAATTGATGTCAGCCTCTGCCTACTTTCAGAATCTCGAACTCACCATGAAAGACCTCAACGAGAGGCACAAGAAAGCCCTCAAAGCAAAGCACCACGAATGTCGTCAACTAAAGGCATCACTAAAGCCATCACGAAAGTCTTCAACGAGAGGCACCATGAAAGTTCTCAACTCGTGGTACATGAAAGACGCCAACGAGAGGCACCACGAAAGTCCTCAATGAGATGCAACGCGAAATTTCTTAACGGGAGGCATCACGAAAGTCCTCAATGCGAGGCACAAGAAAGTCACCACGAAAGTTCTCAACGAAAGGCACCAAGAAAGTCATCAAAGCGAAGCACCTGAAAGTTCTCAGGGAGAGGCACCACAAAAGTCCTCAACGAGAGGTACCACGAAAGTCCTTAACGAGGGGCATCACGAAAGTCCTCAACGGGAGGCACCACGAAAGTCCTCAATGAGGGGCATCACGAAAGTCCTTAACCAGATTCACCATGAAAGTTCTCAATGAGAGGCACAAAAAAGTTCACCACGAAAGTTCTTAACGAAAGGCACCAAGAAAGTCCACAAAGCGAAGAACCTAAAAGTTCTCAGCGAGAGGCACCACAAAAGTCCTCTACAAGAGGCACCACGAAAGTCCTCAACGAGGGGCATCACCAAAGTCCTCAACGAGAGGCTCCACGAAAGTCCTCAACGAGGGGCATCACGAAAGTCCTTAACCAGATTCACCATGAAAGTTCTCAATGAGAGGCACAAAAAAGTCACCACGAAAGTTCTCAACGAAAGTCCTCAACGAGGGGCATCACGAAAGTCCTCAACGAAAGGCACCACGAAAGTCCTCAACGAGGGGCATCACGAAACTCCTCAACGAGAGGCACCACGAAAGTCCTCAACGAAAGGCACTACGATAGCCCTCAATCAGAGGCACCACACAAGTCTTCAATGAGAGGCACAGCGAAAGTCCTCAACGCGAGGCACAAGAAAGTCATCACGAAAGTTCTCAACGAGAGGCACCACGAAATTCATCAATAAGAGGCACCACAAAAGACCTTAATGTGAAGCACAAGAAAGTCCTCAACGAGAAGCACCACAAATGTCCTCAACGAGAGGCACCACGAAAGACATCAGCGAGGGGAATCACGAAGTCCTCAACGAGAGGCACCAAAAAAGCACTCAACGAGAGGCACCACAAAGTCCTCAACGATAGGCAACCGCAATCCGATTCGAAGGACCAATTATAATGGGTTAGGGCAGAACTTCCACTGCACTTGCTAGCTTAGAATGCGGCTGAGCAAAATAAACTTGGGTTTTTCACTTTTCATTTGCAAGAGGAGGTGCCATATGTATGTATTTTCATTATCAGGGAAATTTTCGATAACTATTTCTTATGATTACTTATCGAACTATGGCAATATAACTATCAGGGGTGTCCTGAAAATCTTTACAGAACTTCGTATAAACTTGGACTGCTTTATTTGTGCTGTGGCTAGAATAAAACCGGCTATTAGATCATATGGAAGGAAAACCGTACGCATTAAATCTACTTGACTTTGAGCAGGCGGTTTCAAATCGCTCTACTTTCGTCATATAATCTAGTAGCTCAGCATATTTGTACCCCTTTACATATAAAGTCAAACAGCTTTAGTTTGAAATGCTAACGTTTATATGAAAACCTCTAGAAATTTCTGGGACACACCCAAAGATCTATGACTAGGACTATTTTGGAATGAGCGGAATGAAACACATGTTAACAGGTCGAAAAGACAAGGACGCTGTGTATTTCCCAGTTCAGTGTTAACTTGTAATGGGTCTCACCCATTCAAGTGATCGAAAAAATCCTTTAGTTCTTAGGCATAGCTGTTGCAGATTTAGGCTATTAAGGAGGAATGGGATCAGAATTCAACATAATTGGCGACCGTGCAAAGATTTCTTGCATTTGAAAGAAAAAACATGCTGTGATTGCTCAACTGAAAGAAGTTCTTGATGGATAATATATTCGAAATCGAAAAATTGCACAAAAAGATAAGCCTTGTAAGTACACATTGTCAGTATTTTGTACCTTCAGTTTATCGTTAGCTCTTTTTCAATTGGTTTTTAAAGATTATATAGAACTACTGGCACTGATCCAGAAATCCAATCTATGCTTCTTCAAATTATGTCAAAATATTGGTTCTAAACTCTATACGTTTTGGATAAGCGATTCAATCACACAAATGGTTAAGCGACAAAGAAGTCTTTACAATTTAAGATTTAATTTTACAAGCTAATTGAGGATCTTGAAATTGCTTAACAGTCCACCTGTTATTTTTATCCATGGAGTGTTTTACGCTGTTTTTTTTTACTGCTTAGAGAAAGGCAACGCAATTTAAGTTCAATTTATGCCATAAAACCCAGCGGTAGGTAGTGTTTTTTTAGCTCTCAATAAAAGAGAAAAAAGTTATCACCTACCCACCCGGACTCAACACGAACCAATGGGCCTAATCATTATCATATAACTTGAAAAGTGAAACCTATTAGAATTAATTGATTATATAGTCTTCAAGTGAAACATGTTCTATCACCATAAAGAAAAATAGCAAAGTTTATTTCATTTTTATACTTCAAATAAAACTCTAGACAAAATTATACTTTGAATTTCTTCCTGCCCAGCCCATAGTGCCAGCTTCCTATTTTGGTCGCCTTATTGTTTTAAGTCTGGGTCTTTTCAGTTGGTGTCAGCTGCTGGTGGGAGTTGCGCTTTTGCCAGAAATGAAATAATAATTATTATTAACTATTAGCGTTGCTTGGTAGCAGCCGCAGACGAAGAAACTCTCTTTCGGATGGGCCTTTGAAGACTTCGTTTGCGCCAATTGCCACCAGTTGAAGCGGCTTTTGATTGTTTATGACCTTAAGTTGTCGTGCCGCAGTGAAAAGGTCATCATTAGCCATGGCAGGCCCAGGAGTTAGAGTCTGGCTTTGCCTTTGGATTTTAAAGGAGGCGGCGTCTAATTTGTGGCCGCCGTACAACTTCTGTTCGCGTTTTGCCACGGCTGCGGCTTTTTTCTTTTCCAGGCAGGAGATCTCTTTGGATCTGCCTTTGATTTTTTATGATGTTTTAATTTGTTGCACGTTGCAGTAAATTTGCTTTATGATTGTTTAATTTTATTGGACAACAATAATAAAAAAAAAATATTTAATAGAAGGGGGGAACAGGTTCAATTGGGTTTGAACTATGTGAACCTGAGTTGTTGTGATTAATTTGGCAAAAATGTTTGTATTGAACAGTTATGGGGAATTAAGATATGGCTTGATTAACTATTTGAACGCCCAAGTGGACAAATTGGATTGTTATTTAGGACTTGAATGATGCACAAATAAGCAACATCAAGCACAGCAGCAAATTTTGAACCCTGTACAGTGGGTGTCAGCTTCAAGAACGTTTCAGCAATTTAATTTGGAAATATTTTAAAATCATTTTACTCAAGTTCGGAATTATTTGAGAATCACTTTGAGCGATTTTTGAGTTAGATAGTTTCTGCTGTAGCTGGCTGGCGTAATATAAATGTTGCGTTACCGTAACTCCTATACTGAGAAAAAATCAACCTAAAACCAAGATTATAATCTTGAAAAGAAACGAAACGGTATCAGAATTCGACAGAGACGAGATAGTCTTAGCCCAAGATTATAATTTCAATTTAAATTTTAATCCAACAATATTGAATTAAGATCGATTATACACGACTCGATATGAAAAAAAGGCAAAAATAAATTAAGCCTTTTTTATTTCTAGGTGATGGGTGGAAAAGGGGTGGAAAGCCTGAGTTCTTATACTACAACTGGCTGCGCTTAACAATTGACCCCCTACGGCAAAATCGACCAATTGGAAGAGGTTGTGGTTCGAGTCCCAGGAGGGATGGGTTGTGCATTGCAACTGAAAGATGTTTATTTTTGTTTTAGCAAAATAAATGTATATTAATAGGTACACACATCAACTCTGACTTTAAGGTAACAGAAAACAGTTTTATTCATTGTTTCAAACTTAAAATTAGTTCTCATTGGTTCTTAAACTATTTGTTTTTAATAAAATAAACTTAATTGTAACATAGAATAATAATATAACATAAAAGAGAACATTTTGTGTTTCAGATAAGTTTTCAGTGTGATCATAATAATAGGTACACTTCATGTGTTGGTAAGAAAAAAAATTTTTATTTCCATTTTGTGTTCTTTTTTTAGGTAACTTTGTATTTCCTAACTTCGTATCCAGTGTATCCACCTCTATTTTTGGCCACTACTGCTATTCTTTTTGGCATACTTTTAATAAGAGCCTGGCAGGTCTCTACTGGTGTCTCATACCACAGTTTTTGGACACCTTCCCATAATTTTTGTTTATTTGAAAATGAATGCTTTGCCAATTTCTTTTTTAAGTCTCCCCACAAGTTTTCAATGGGGTTAAGGTCGGGGGATTGGCTTGGCCACTTCAGAACGTCAACTTTTTGGTCCTTGAAAAATTTAGATAACAGCCTTGATGTGTGTTTAGGATCATTATCTTGCTGAAATACCCAACGTAATGGCATATTTTCCTCAGCATACGGTACCATAACTGGTTCCCCAATATGGATTTGTACTCTTCAGCATTCATTTTGTTCGTAGTCTGATAAATTGGACCTACGCCGTACCAGGAGAAGCAACCCCATACCATTATATTGCCACCTCCATGTTTGACTGTTTTTTTTGTAAACCGTGGATGGAATTCATTTCCATTAGGGCGTCGAACATTCCTTTCACAGTCATTCCCAAACAAATTAATCTTGGTTTCATCGCTCCATAATATGTTTCTCCATTTTTTCTCCCCGGTGCATCCTACCCAGTCTTTGTGGTCCCTTGTGGGACTTTTCTGGCAATTCTTCCTGGTAGGTTAGCATCTTGTAGTCGTCTTCGGATAGTTGGAGCACTAACTGAATTCCCAATTTCGGCTGCAATAGCCTTCGATGACTTAAAATGGGTCCTTTTAGCTCAAAGTTACTATGTAGTGGTCAAGGGTTTCTGTTGTTTTTTATGGCCTTCCACGGGTTTCCTGTCTTGGTTTTCTTTCTAATGCATTTTTAACAAAATTATGAGACCTGTTCATTAATTTGGCGATGGCTCGTAAAGATTTGCCTTCTTTTCTCAGACTAAGAACCAATCGAGCTTCTTCTTTAGTACAATGAGAATTTCGACCCATTTTTTCTAAAAAAAATAATTATTTAATTCTCTGTATTGACAGGAGCTATACTTAATTTACCTTTAGATATCAAAAGATCACTGATTACAAAATAATTCACTTGATACTTGTGAGAAACGGAGACTGTACCTATTATTATGATCAGGCGAAATGTGTGGTGGACTCGCAATTTATAGAAAAGCTTTGATATACGGGGCAGCCCCTCTTTCAACTCTTTGTCACAGTGTGGCCAGACATTGACAACAACAAAAAACCAAAAATTAAAAAGTTGTCAACACTAAAAGTACGAAAAAACCATTTATAATTAAAAAATTCCGGTGTGTACCTATTAATATGATCAGGTGTATATATTGCAATGCCCCCGGCATGGCCTTTACGATCAGATCGTTATACACTCGGCTAATGAGAGTCTGTCCGTATGAACGAAGAGATCTCAGAGATGGTAAGAGATAGAGGTTTGACATATATGGGACAAAAACTCATTATACCTGCAGGCAGATAAAGATTATTTTCAATTTTTGCAATGATAAAGATCGGATGAACGATACACAAGTTATGAGCAAAAAAGTTCCAGGCAACCACCGCTGTATTCAAACAAACATAATCTTTGGGAGAGAGAGAAACTTAGAGATGAGCGTATAACAGGTATAACGAGCGAGCAAATGCGAGCGACGGCATTAACTGGTACAGAGTATCTTATAGTCGAGCTTGATCGACTTTCTCACTTGTTTTATATCTTATGCACGGCAAAATAAGAACAAAACCAAGACCAAAAGATATGTTAGTCTTTTTTTTTTTTTGACATATTTGAAAGTAACAAAATTTCACACTTTATTTGGCAATTTGCTACTAAGCCCCCTCGAGAAATATTTTCTATGATTAATTGCCTTCACGTTGGCGCTTGCTCCAAATTCTGTGATATTTAAATTTTCAACCTGTTGCTACTGCCCCACCAAGCTGAGATTCTCTTTTTTAATTCAGTTTGAATATTTGAAGTGCACTCGAAATGTATAAAAATCGCTTGAGGCGCGGACCCTGCAACGCTTTTTTGAATTTCTCCACACACACACACAACTGCGGCCTTTGTCTCGAGCCATAGATCACCCAATCCCCCCAATCCCAAATTACGCTCGACAGTAGCCCCCGACGATCTTCAAACTTCATTAGAGAGATTTCGATATTGTTTGAATTGCCACCGTAAAGAGTTAAACATAATTGGACAAGCGAAGTGGGCACACCGGCTTGGCACTTCACTTTCCAACTATGACAAGGCAATAATAATTGTGGGACAGGAAAAGTAGGAGGAGGAGGAAGGGAAGCATTTGTGTCTTTGATATGAAAATATGTGGAGCAAGTTGTGAGTCATTCTCTCGCTCTCGATTTTACAATTAGCCGGAGATGATGTGAAATGAACTCCACTTATTACTTACTGATCGCTTTAAGTTCAGCCTCTCAGTGGTTTTTCAAATGATCTATTCAGCAATTTCCCAACCAATCAGAACCCATAAATCTCGCTCTCAAAAACTTGGGCTATTTGATCAAATATATTTTCACACTTGCCACATATATCAAGCCGCTGGAATGGGGCACAAAATTTGCACTACAAATGATTTCAACACCCAAAAGGCCGACAATGCTGAGTTATGGGATTACACTAAAGAAAGCCAGCGACCATGTCGTACAAATTTCATCTAAGACCCCCACCAAAAAACGCCAACGGACAAGAAATCAGAACAAAACCAAAAAAAAAAAAAAAAAACCTTCAAAAACTTGAAACATAAATCTCTTGACGCCTTTCTTTCGGGTTAGTAAAAACAAAATGCTGCATAATTTTCTGACATGCAGCCCAAAGGAGTCGAAGAAGCATTCTCTTCAAATGGATTACAATAATAATTTTTCATATGCAGATTCTTTTTTTTTTTTTTACTTAACTGGCAACAAGTTGCCAAAGCCATGAATAATATTTCATCAGAGGTGGGAGTGCAGGAGGAGTAGGGAGTAGAGATCCTGTCTAGCCTACACGCCAGCCCAGGCATTAAAAAGGGTAGTCGAGTGGGCTACAAATTTGCATTAAATAAAAAAAAGAGGAGAATTATTATGCTCCGCTCTGCCAAATACAAGCCGCAGACTGACGACTGACTCGAGACTCCTCTCTTCAAAGTCAAGTTGAAGTTGAAGTTCTTTCTGCAGCCTCATCATCATATTGCCAATAACGCATTGCAATAGATTTATTGAATTATTGCTTGGACCCTGGCAGGTACATGGACCCACTTGGACTCCAACTCCAACTCCATCTCCGACTCACTTTGTGGGTATGGAAAAATGTTGGCGAGTGGGTGATAAATTCAAGCGAAAAAAACACAAGGCACCAAGGCGGGCCATAAAAGAAAGCCTCAATTGTTGGTAAATTTTCAGTGCCATGATAAGTCCAATTAAAGTTTGGCCCACAGACATTTCTTGTTGTTTTTTTTTGTTTTTTTTGAGTACCCGAATCATAAGCAAATAATCAAGTCATAAATCTATTCAATCAATTGAGTGTAATTTACTTGGACATTTTTGAAAGTATCCACAAAATACTCACATTTTGATGGAGTAAATGAAAATGTTCTGCATTTGGTTTGGTCCATTTTGAAAATGAATCATAAAAGATTTGAAAAGATTTTTTTTGAATACTTTTAAAAGTCATAAATTAAAAGACAAAGGAATATTCCGTGTTTTTTGTCTAATCTTATTGATATTTTCACAATTGGTAAATATAAAGCTTAAGTGAAAAGAAATTTAATGAAATTAACCCATCTTAAGTAAATTTTTGTTATAATCCATAGTTATTTCAGCGAATATTTTCGCCAAAGCTGCAATCCTCTTAAATTCTGAAGAAGGTTCAATCAGAGTTCAGTCGGTTCTGCGACAGGTATCTTTACTTATCAAAACTAAGCTTTTGGTTCTTAGATCAGTTCATGGATTCCTAGATTGTTGAGACATAGTTTGATGAAAATATAAATAACCACAATGTGACTGTTTAAGTGACCTTTGGATTATTATTCTTAGAACTTTTTAGCAGGCTCTAGGTGAATAAGTTATGATTTTCAACATAACGTTTCTAAAACAAGACATGCACAGCGTTAGAAACGTAATTATGAAAATCATAACTTATTGACATAGAGATAACTAAAAAGTTCTAAGATAAACAACCACTTAAAAACGTTATTCAATACCCATTCGGGTCCCATACTCCATTTGTTAAAATTATCATTCATTCGTTCTCTACAACGGAGTTCAAAATGGAAATGGAAATGGAACGGACAACGAATAACACAGTGTTAAAGCGAAATATTACTTTCGAAATGTCCTTGCGTACGCTGTAGAGCAGGTCCAGTATGGCATTTCCTCATACTCCCCTAAAATCTGAAGTTATGTTATGAAGTAATATCAGAGCATCAGAAATTGCCTCGCTTCGAGGCGCCGACTTGCACAAGCAGACGTCGCAGCAAGTGCAATTGCCTCGCTTCAAAGTGAGCGAAAACAACAAAATACGTGCAAGGCGGCGTCAGCTCGCTCAAGCAGAAGTCGCACCAAGTGCAGTGTGAGCTACCGAGACTCGGTGATAAAGGTTGTTTTTATACCCTTGTAGAGGGTATATTAAAATTGTCCAGATGTTTGTAACGCATAGAAGGAAGCATCTCCGACCACACAAAGTATATATGTATATTCTTGATCAGCATAACGAGCCGATTTGAAAACAATGTTCTACGTTATTATTGACAATTTAATGACCTTTCGATTCATATCTTGCTTGACACCATCTGACGATTATGAATTAGGATATGGCATAAAATGTAAGTGCACCTGCCGAAAAAATTGAAAAAACGGAGACATGAAAAATTTTTTGAAATCGATTTTTGAGATCACCAATCTAAACTACACTTAAAAATAGTTTCAGTAGAAATGGGTTTTTTTTGGCTGTAAACTAGTGTTAGCTGTCCATCAGGCTATTTCGTTTATTAATATCGTTGAATAAATGGATGGATTACCCGAAATCGATTAGTTCAAATTTCTCTAATTTATTCCTATTAGAACTGTCTTGGGCTAAAGCTTCTAGCTGCTGCATATGTATATATGGGTCATTATAAGTGCCGAAATGGGGAATTGGAACCCAATGCTATGGTTGAATTAAGGTAAACTATAGAAAAAATACTGTTTGGGTTTAAATCGGATGAATACCTTAAGGTATTATAGAAACGCAGCAAACTGACATCGTTTTTACTAACTTTATCAAAGCGTTTCATCGTCATCTTCATCTTCTTCTTTTGCATAAACTTTCAGTAATAGGTTACCCAGAATTACTGCTCAAATGGATCTCTGTTTATTTGTCGCATCGGACTCAGCGAGTCTTATTTAATTCAACTCCATCAAAAGTAGAGAATGTCGTTTCTGGTGCCCCTCAGGGGAGTCATCTCCAGGTAATCACCTCATCACACGTCAAAATTTCTTTATTGAATTCAATTTACTTTACTTAAATCATTCAAAGTGCAAGTAAATGACATTTTACTGCAATAGACATAACTTGGGCACCACAATTTGTTGTTTTATGTGTGTGTGTGGTGTTTTATTCGACTTTGCTTTAATGACCATATCGGTATTATACATAGTAAATAAATCTCAAAGGAATTCGATGATCACCGAACTTCTGTTTACCTCTCTTTTTCGCCCGATTCTTGAATATTGCTCTTGCGTTTGGTCCCCTCAGTATGATAAGAATCAAAAACCTTATAGAAACAATTTCTTCTGTTTGCATTACGCGGTCTAAGGTGGGAGCCTCATCGCCTACTACCATCTTATACTGACAGGCTACGGCTAATAAGTCTGACAACGTTGAAGAATCGGAGGACTTGTCATGGCGTAATGAAATGATAAATTTAATGCAAAGTTGCCGATAAAAGCCTTTATAACGCGGAAATCAAGAACCAGATTAAGAAGTGGAGTGTGAATGAATGAAGGGACATTCAATTACCTTCCAAGAAAACATTACCTTTTCATAATGAACAAACCGATACCGAAGATATACACAATTTTCTAAAGTTACTTTTCTTCCCAATCTAAAGAATAGAAAAATGTGTAAACATAGTAGGCCATAAAACCCAGAAAATCCAACCTTCAAATGTGCTCAATAAATCTAGCCAGTCGTGTCTTAAGCATTGTACGAGCAACAAGACCGGCTAACAATTCTTTAAAATAAATTCTTTATTCTTCTACTCTTTTTTGGTTGCTTTTTTTTCTTTTTAAGAATGAGTTTTATTTTGTATTTTTTTTTGTTTATTTGACGAAATGGTGGCTTCTTCTTAGGATGGTTTCACCGAGGGTAAGCAAAGACCATTAGGGTATTATCTAGGTCAGAAATCTACCATCATTTCAGAAGCAAAGTGTACGTGTCAGATAATCTTGGAATTAAAATCATGAATTCCACCTAATTAAATGGATTGTGTTCTAAAATGCAGTGGTTTAAACACCAACAAAAGTCGAATATCATTTCATTATTTCATATATTGGCCTGTGTCTTAATACAGCCAGCATTCATGTCTTCAATTTCACCAAATTTACCACAGGGGTCAAACAAAAAAAGATTGCACTTACCCAAAAACAAAATTGAGGGCGAGATCAGCAGAAAGTAAGCACAACACAACAAAAAAAAAAACAAAATACACATTTATTAAATGTTAATAAACATTAATAATTATATTAAAACACAAGCAATAACACAACAAAAAAAAAAAAAAACAAACAACGGCAGCCAACATTTAATCGCGAGAGCAAGAGAGAGCGCATAAGCAAGAGGGAACGCAAACATAACGGGATCGCAAACATAATTTTGCAGAAAACGGCCAACGAATTGTATTATTTAATGAAAAGTGGCAAAAAGATTGAATTCAACACAAGACGTACGCACAGATCCACCCGAAATAAAAAACATTAGTAAAAAACGCGTTAAAATAGCAAAATAATTAATAAAACGCGACGCACACACACAGCTGCAGCCGGCTTTAAGGCTAAGAAATTATCGAACTAGCTAGCTATCGATAGGCACTGTAGTCGATGACGATGACTAAGGCAGTCCGTTATCGAGCTTGGCTTTTGAATTTGAATTCGTATATTAGTTGAATTGAATTTTTATTAGATTTTAATCAAATTTTCAGAAAATAATGAGAAGAGTGTGTTTATAGGTGTTTTTTAATAAAACCAATTCTAAGGTACATTGTATTTAAGGCAAATAAATTTAAAGTCCTAAATTAATAAATAAATTGATTTCAGTTATTTATATAGAAAAACATATTTATTTATACATATTTGTACAAAGAACAACGGAAAATGTAGTTATTAAGACAAATAAATATTTTAAAATTAAAAAAACATGTGTGAAAGTCGGTCAAGCCCGACTATAACATACTCTGTACCAGTTTATTTGTAATATTTGTATTATAGTCGGAGGCAAATGAACTGGTATAATATTATATAATATAGTCGCAAATGAACTTGTACGGAGTATGTTATAGTCGTTCTTGACCGACTTTCTCACTTGTTTATTTTAATTTTAAAATATCCCTTCCTTTGTCTTAATAACTTCATTTTCTGTTGTTCTTTGTGCAAATTAACCTATGTATACTTATGGGTTTTTCTATATAAATAACTGAAATTGATTTTTATCCTTAAATTTAGTACTTTAATTTTTATTATTTTATTAATAAACACCTATTTTGCACACTCTTCTCATTATTTTCTTAAAATTTGATCAAAATCTAATAAAAATTCAATTTAACTAATATACGAATTCAAATTCAAAAGCCAAGATCGATAACGGACTGCTTAAGTGATCGACTACAGTGCATTACGATAGCTGGCTAGTTCGATAATTTCGTATACTTGAAGCCGGCTATATGTGTGTGTGTGCGTCGTGTTTTAATAATTATTTTGCTTTTTTAATGCGTTTTTTACTAATGTTTTGTTTTCGGGGGGATCTGTGCGTACTTCTGGTGTTGAATTCAATATTTTTGCCACTTTTCATTAAATAATAGAATTAGTTGGCCGTTTTCTGCAAAATTATGTTGGCGATCCCGTTATGTTTGCGTTCCCTCTTGCTTATGCGCTCTCTCTTGCTCTCGCTATCAAATGTCAAATGGCTGCCGTGGCTTGATTTTTTTGTTCTTTTTTTTGTGTTAGTGCTTTTGTTTTAGTATATTTATTAAAGTTTATTAATAATTAATAAATGTATACATATTTAGTTTTTTGTTGTGTTGTGCTTACTTTTTGCTGATCTCGCCCTCAATTTTGTTTTTGGGTAAGTGCAAAATGAAATTGAAGACATGAATGCTGGCTGTATTAAGACAGGCCAATATATGAAATAATGAAATGATATTTGACTTTTGGTTGTGTTTAAACAATGGATTTTTATTTTAAAATCTGCAGTATTTAAGACTGCATTTTAGAACACAAAAGGTCTACATTGGGCTTGTACCACCTTCTATTTAAGGGGGGATTCTCCATGTCGAGGCTGTTTTTTGGACCTTTTTTAAAATAAATCTTTATTGAAAACAGGTTACAATAGGTACAAACATTTTAAAGTAAAAAAAAATATTTCTGTTTCCATATGAGGGCTGTTCAAAAAGTTCTCGGCCGTCAAATTGGGGGGTCCAAAAAAAAAAGGTATAGTGCTGGCGGCCACGATTTCTCGTCTCCAGGTTGTCTGAAATGAAAAGTAGAAACGGGGCTATAATCAATATAAATGTCATTGTGGTCTGATCCTGGAAAAATATTTTGTGATTTTTTTTGACAAAATGACGGCCATTGAAAAATGAAAATTCGATTTTTAACCCTTTATTTGTAGGTTAGTGTAAGAAAAAATAGTAAAAAAATTGTTAACATTATGATTGAGGGTCAGAATGGTGACAATTCTGCGTCAATTTCACTTAGTTTCATCAAAATCGGTTCAGTGTAACTGCAGATATCATGGCCCCCAGTTCGAAAAACGTGGTTTCGAGATAAATGCGTTTAAAGTTTGAAGTAATTTTTTTGCAAAAAAAAAGAAATAAATCAAAAATGTAAAAATGCAGTTCGAGAATGGTGACAATTCTACGTCGATTGCATTTTGTTTCAACAAAATCGATTTAGTAGAACTGGAAAAAAGTGGCTTGGCAGTGCGATAAAGTTGTTTTGAAAGTGATCAAAAATATTACAGATATTATATACTTACAGATATTAGTTGTCGATGCCAGCTGCATATAGCGGACCTTCCTTATCTTGAAAAAAAAATGTTTTCAGCAGCAGCTCTCTCTGATCTGCGTGCCATTCTGCCTTCTTTAGATGCGGCCGCAGCTCTAGTTTCTGAGCAATTTAGTCGGTTATCGTTTCGCGATAATGCGTAATTGTACGCTTGGTTGCCGATCGATTAATTAGCGATATCGATCTGAGGCGACAACATGTTACCATTCAAATTCAAGAATCAGCCGTTATTTCTCAGCTTTATTTACTAGAAATTTATTTACTCACAAATGACTCCTTTTAGCGAAGACATTGTTCCACAAAAAGGCTATATCTTCTAAAGTATTTCGAATTTCAAAAACTCCTTTTTACGGCAATATTCTCAAATATCCAAGCTATAAAAAAATGGAAAAAAAATTTGCACATGGAGAATCCCCCCTTAATAAAGAGTCAAAAGTCTAGTCAAATTAGGGTTACGCCTCGGAATTTGAGATAATAAGCTGGAAACTTCTGTACACCTTTGTTTTGCCGTTCTAAACGTTGTGCCAAAAGTCACATAAAATCTCGTGTGTCGTAAGTTATTCAAGGTCAAAGGTCACTAAAATCAGTTTTCAGCGATTATCTCCGTTTTTATAGCTTCAATGGCTTGAAAAATGTAGATCTATGTAGAGCCGCAAACTTGCGACAAATTTCGTCTACACAATTTTTTCATACGCCCTACCGTTTTTGAGATAGAGGTCAGAAAGCCCGCAGTAGTCAGCCATTATCCCAGTAATACAAGGTCAACCGTGCAACTCCGTGAATAATACCAGGTATAAAGTTATTAAATCATTAAAATATCATTAATAATAAACAATTAGTATTATTCATTATATTTCATATCATTTTGCATATACTTGGTTAATTAAAAACTCCTTAGATGACATTCCTACACTGCTCAACAAAAAGGAAAGCCGATCTTCACCCATTGAACCAAACAAACTTTTTCTAAAGTAAATTGGCCCGCTGATCACGAAAATCGAAAATGAAACCAAATTCTATCGTCCAGTTATCGAGCTATTATCGATAATCGTGTTTTTCGTATTATCAAAAGTTGTCTCCAACTTAACTTCCATAACTTTGTTGTTTTTTAACCGATTTTAAAGTTCTAAAAAAAACTTAACAGAAAAAACTTGGACAAAAAGTTTTGTTTTCATATCAAAATGTGCTCGGGCGATTGCTTTTGATGCAATCAGCTCAGCTGCAGAAAAAAAAACAATTTTTTCCAAAATTTAAAAATTTAACTAATTTAAAATGCCTGTAGGTGTATAATAAAACAATATTATCAGACTTTTATTAATTGGACAGTGAAAACCATGTAATTTACTTAAATAAAAGCCCTCGAACGCAAAAATCGGACATTAAATGGCTATTTTATTCAAGTTTTCTGTAAATGCTGAGGTAATTTTGAAACTTGTCAGTCTGCCCATTTGCACCAAAACATGAATAAAATAGCCATTTCATTCAAATAGCCATTTATAATAGGTGTTTACACCATTGGAGCTATAGAAACCTAGATAATCGCTGAAAACTGATTTTTGTAACCTTTGACCTTGAATAACTAACGACGCGCACACGAGATTTTATGTGACTTTTGGCACAACGTTTAGAACGCCAAAACAAAGGTGTACATAAGTTTCCAGCTTATTATCTCAAATTCCGAGGTTGACCCCTTTTTTTTTTGCCTAATTTGCCTGGACTACAACGCAAAGCCAATAACAGCTGAACAGTCACCGAACTAAGTGAACAGTCACTAATAACATCACACTGAACCACTCACTGAACAAGTTACTGAACAGCTCACCGAACAAAAGAGACTGAACATATCAGTAAACAGCTCACAGAGCAAGAAAGACTGAACAAATGACGGAGCAACAGAGACGGAACAACTCTCACTGAAAAAAAAATTAACAATTGAAGAAGAACATGTTTACTTGTTAAACCACTCAATTTTGTTCACTCACTCATGAGCATCCTAACATCAACCACGAGACGTTTGGCTGGCTGAGTGAATTTGGCTAAGTTTACACATCCAAATTATTTTGCTAAATTTTGTTAAAAATAGCCATGATTAAAGATTTTACAGGATTAAAAACTTAAACTATGGTTCCATACGCAAATAATTTGATCAAATATGGCCGGAAAGTTCCACTATTTGGCCTATTTAGCTAAACTCATTTTCATTGGAAAATCTAAACACTAAACTCATATTCATTGAGAAATCCAAACTCTTATCTTACTAAACTTACTAAACTCATTTTCATTTGGGAAATCCAAACACTAAACTAGTTTTCATTGGGAAATCCAAACACTAATCTCATTTTAATAGGGACATCCAAACACATAACTCATTTTCATAGGGAAATTCAAACACTTTACTCACTATTATAGGGAAATCCAAACACTAAACTCTTTTTCATTGGGAAATACAAACACTTAACTTATTTTCTTAGGGGAATCCAAACACTTAATTAATTTTCATAGGAAAATTTAAGCACTTTACTCATTTTCGTAGGGAAATCCAACTTAACTCATTATCAAAGGGACATCCATTGCCTGTGTGAACTGAACTTTCGACCTACTACTTAATCTCCCATCATAGTAACAAGTCGTTCCAAAAGATAAACCTTATCCTCCACTGTAAAATTCCTGCTTTAATTTTTAAAATTGGCGTGCAATAAGCAAAACAATAATCAGCCGAGTGCAGAGAAGCTGCCCAATTAGTATTATACCTTTTCAGCCCTCCCGGTGTGACCGTGGCGCAAATGCCCGAATTTATAATCAACCTAGATGAGACAACCAATTATACAAAAACCAGCTAGTTGCACAATCTAGGTGGATTTCGATTTGAGCAAAAACAGAAACAGGAGAAAACGGCCATTAGAACGATATTGTCCTGACCCAGCTCGTCGCCCTGATCAAGAATATATATGGTTTATGGGGTCGGAAATAAATATTTATGAGCGTTGCAAACTTCTTCTTTAAACTAGCCACAGCTTAGAAAAAGTAATGGTGGAAGTGGTCGTGTCTCTCCGACCTTCCCTTTAATACAAAATTCTCCAAGAAAAGAGGACTGAAATTGTATAAATACTTTTCAACAGTGTTGCTGCAACAAACTGTCAGACATTCAGTAAGGAATGATTTCGGAAAACATTCGTCTCTTATGCATGTGACTTATCATGTGACATATCAAAGAACAACGGAAAAGAGAACGATTACAGTAAGCATGCACTTGCTCCCATTGCTACAAGATGTATTTTTGGCCAACTGGCGTCACTCTGACGCATAAGAAATTGCGTCGCATTTACCTCGCTTCGAAGTATGTTACAACAGCTTGGTATATGCGAATCGGCGGACAGCGCCAGCAGGGCGCACACGCAGGTGCAGCGCATAGTTTCAGTTTCAGCAAAGTAAGTTAGTTAGTAGTTACCCTAGCGAAAATATAGTCGATTTTTAAAAAACAAAAAGTATTAAAATCCTGTCTACCTGCTGTTGTTTTTTTTACCTCAAAAGTCAATCAAGATTCCGCAAAAAGGTTTTTAAAAAAATATTCACTCACACATTTTAATGGACTTGTCAATGGTCAATGCCGCCATTAATTATATATAAGCTGATTTCAGTCGAAAAAATACGGCACACATAACGTTGACAAAACAACAACAACAACCACAACACTTAGATTAACCTGTTGCAGGGAACACTCCCATAAACAAATGATCCAATTGTCTTCTGCATGACTTAATAATTTCTGTTGTTGTTTTTTTGGTCTTCGCTCAAACAAATTTTTCAAACGAAAAATCAAAATGAAGCGTGACGAAATCTTTTTGATGTGGGAAATGTCGCTTTTGAGCCAAACCGACAAGTGTGTCCAGCAGCGGAATATGAGACGCACACGTCGGGCATGTCGCTGGGATTAGCCTGAAAGCATTTTCTCAAAAAAAATTTTTTTTTTTGGTGGATTTTTAATCCTTATATGGTTTTTTTTTTCATTTTTTCTACGTCTTTCTATATATTATTTTTTGGCTTTTTGTTAATTGGCGGCGACATGTGTTTGTAGATAGATTTAGGTTTTAGGCAGTTGTTGCTGTTGTTGCCGCTGTGATCGCTCAAGTGTTCATTTGTGTATGAGGAAGTATGTGGCCGAGGGATTTGTGTTTTTGGCCGGTTACATCAAATGAAATAAGGTTGACAGATTTTATGGAAGACCAGCAGCTTTGCTGGCGATCCGCTTTTGAGGGCGAAACAGCTGAAATGATGGCTTTATGGTATCAACAAGTGATGGGAAAGTTTTTTTGTCTACTTTTTGGAAGGGATTAAATGTACATGGGATGCATAATAATTATGCTGCTATTGGGAGTCTAATCGGAGCTTTAAAGCTGAAGAGGGCTTTTTATTGGAGAAATGAACGTGTTGTTTCACGTATCATTAAATGAGCGGACTCAAGGAAATTATGGAAATACTTTCACGCAGGTTCAAAAACTTTCAAAGATGTGATCCAAACTTAAGCTGAAAGCCTCTGGAATTCTGAAGACGAATTTTTCAACCAAAAGTTTTGATTCTAAGTTTGAATCATGGATTCCTAGATCTTTTAGACATTGTTTGCTAAAAAATAAGTCTTTTTTTTCTTAAGAAACAAGCGAACAGTTAAAGAAGCTATTATAAACGTTATTCAATATCCAAAAGGACCTCATTCGTTATAGTTATAGTTCATACATTTTCTACCACAGCTTACAAAAGTGCCTGAACTTCAAAATGAAACTGATCACCTTGTATGTATGTACCAGTGGCATAGATAGAGAAGGGATTAAGGTGACCAAAAGTCAATACATTCAGCCAAGTTTTCAATTTCACTTTCACAAAAACTTTGTGATTCAAAACCGATTTTAGTACTAGATTTGGATTCCAGTCCATGGATCCTAATATCCCAACCAAACCAGTTCTCCGAAATTCTGTTGCGAACCGGTTTGCAGCCTTGATTTTTGCGAAACTTAAACAAAGTATACGAAACTGGTACAATATGAGCAAAGCACGTTATTTTTGCAACCAGCAAGCTTTAATCGCCTTGAGAACGATTTAGTAAGGTTTGCACAAAAGTTTTACTGCAGCTTCAAGAAGATGAGTAAGTGAATAAGAGACATAACTAAACAGGAGTCACTGAACTAGAGACGCTGATTTTAGGTGACTGAACAAGCGTCACTACAAAAGTGTCATTCAACAAGAGTCACTGCATAACAATAAATTAAAGTGAACAAGAAGGCCAAGCTAACTTCGTCTATGCCGAAGTTTTTATATCCTTGCAAAAGCTGCTTTTGAAATGTCAGAATTGAAGAACGCTTTCATAAAAATCAAAAATTTTTGTAACTTAAACCCATTTTCCGACAGATAAACATCTAATTTCGACCCAATTTTGAGAATCTTTTTGAAAACATATCAAATTAACCATCGCCGAGTTTAAGAAAAAAAAAAATTGAAAACAAAAAAATTTTTCTCACCAAGACTCAATTTCCGTTCGATCGGTCCTATGGCAGCCTTAAGATATAGTCATCCTATTTCGACCAAATTTTGCAAATATATTTGAAAGCATATCGAATTAGTAATCAGTGAGTTTAAGGACGCTAACATTAAAAACAAAACAAATTTCTTACTAAGAACCATTTTCGACCGATCGGTCCTATGGAAACCATAAGATATAGTCACCCGATTTAGATCAACTTTTTCAAACTAGTTGGAAACCGTTTAATATTAAGAATCACCGACCTTAAGAACGATTGACTTGAAAACAAAAAAGTTTTTTTCACTAAGACCCATTTTCCGTCCGATGGTTCCTATGACAGCTATAAGATATAGTCATCCGATTTTGACCACAGTTTGCAAATCTGTTTGAAAGCATATAATATTAATAATGCACGAGTTTGAGGACGCTAACATTGAAAACCAAAAAGTTTTTCTCAGTAAGCAGCGTGCAGTAAAAAGAAGACTCTGTGCAAAATTTCAGCTCGATTGCTTTAATACTGAGAGACTAGTTTGCGTAGAAACAGACAGACAGACGGACGGACAAAATCGTAAAATAGTGGCCAAAAAGTTTCAGAAATCGCACATATTCAGCCATGTTCTCAATTCCACTTCCACAAGGATTTTGTGACTTAAAGCCGGTTTTAGTACTAGATTTGGACTTTAAATCACAAAACTTTTGTGGAAGTGGAATTGAGAACAGCCGTTTCACTTGCAATTCTGTGTTCACCGATTCACACCATCAAAAATTCGGTTCGCGTTTGTTTAAAAACACGACTGACTTCGGCTCATGGTAGCTATGGCCGGCCGGATCTGTTCACATGGATCTCATTACTTATTGGTAATCTTCATGGGTCCTCTAAAGTCTTTAAATAGTATATGGTCTTTGAAATTGTAAGGTAGCCTCACCTTGACTTGACTTGTGCTTTATTTCTTTTGACATTGCAATTTGAGCTCGCATCTATCTATTATCAATTCAAGCGAATCAGTACCATAAAATTATATTTTTCCGTTCATAATATTGAGTAAGTTTAGAAAGTTTCTAAGTAATTGACTACCTTGCAACTTTTTTTTTTTTGTATACAAGTGGATTCGGTACGGGTTTAGGTTCTATAGCTTAAATATTTGATCGAGGGACCCAAAATTTGCGAACCAAACAGGTTCTCTTAGGGTTCGGTTCAGGACGGGGTTGATTTATATTAAAATCGTATCCGAAGACAATTTTTCTGAATTTTATATTCTGTTAAATACAAAGCCACAAAAAATTAAGCTGGTTCTATTAAATATTTATCTTAGTTTTTTTGGAAAATTCGGCATTTTCCCATCTCTAGTTTAAACTAAAACCTTTGTCCTTTGTTTTGTACCTCCGGACCTGAAACTGTTGTAGAATTTTGAACGGCAAAAGTTAAGTGATTTAAAAAAACTGCATGATATCGACATTAGATAATTTGCAAAATATCAATTTATCCTACTATGAAGTAAAATTAATATTGTATGCCTTATATATAAATATGTATTTGTGTATTTATGCATATATTAATTATACTATATAAAATCACAAAAAAAAAAGCTTAATCGACTCAGCTCGTCGCCCTGATCAAGAATATATATAGTTTATAAGGGTCGGAAATGAATATTTCTATGCGTTGCAAACTTCTGGGCAAAATTATAATACCCTTTGCAAGGGTATAATGAGCAAGTGTCACTGAGTAAGAGTCACTGAATTAGAGGGATTGAACAAGAGTCACTGAATAAGATTGAATTAACAAGAGTCACTAAACCAGAGTCACAGAAAAAGTGTCACTGAACATGAGTCACTGAATAGAAGTACATTAATAAAAGTCATTAAAAAAAGTCACTAAATCAAAGTGAATAAGCAAGTATCACTGAAAAAGGGTCAACGAATAAAACTTAATAAATAAGAGCCACTGAATTAAACAAACGTCATTTGAAAAAGGAGGAAATGGATCATAGTCACTGAATAATTCTTATTTAACATGAGTCAAGAAATAAAAGTAAATGAATGAGTGTCATTAAACTAGGCACACTAAAAAAAGTGAATTAGCAAGTGTCACTAAACAAGAGTCACTGATTTAAAGTGATTGAACAAAATTCACTGAACAAGAGTCACTGCACAAGAGTCAATGTATAAGAGAGAATAAGCTGGAATCACTAAATTAGAATGAATGAACAAAAATCACTGAAAAAGCGTCCATAGACAAAAGTCACTAAATTGAGTCACTAAATAAAAGCGAATGTGCAATTGTCCCTGAACAAGAGTCACCAAACAAAATTCACTAAATAAGTGTCATTTAACAAAAGTCACTTAATTAAAGTAATTGAGAAAGTGTCACTGAACAAGAGTCGAAGAATAAATGTCACTATACAACAAGACTCACTGAATAAGTGTGAATGAATAAGAGTCACTAAACAAGTCACTGAACAAGAGTGATTGGGGTCACCGGACAAGAGTAACTGAACAAATAAAAGCATATGAAGAAAAATATGTTCAATTCTTCAGTTTAGTTCTGTAGAGCAGTTCTTTTTTTGTTCACTCACTTATGACTAGAGCCCGGATATATATGCTAAAAAGAATATAAGTATATTCCCAAAAAATATTCTAAAAAGCATATGAGTATATTCTTTTATTATCTTATATATGCGATTTTTCTACTCCGAAATTTTAGATACCCAGGTTCGATTACCAGTAAAGAATGAATTTTTTTTTTAAATTTTCCTAAATTCATTTTAGTTATGTCTAGAAATGTAGTTAAAAGAAAAAATTTTCCTCACTCAAAATATGACGATTTACGAAAAAAAAAATGGTTTTCCGGAAATTGGAAATTCAATTAAAGTCAAACTTGGTGGAGTCGAAAAAAAAAATAACAAATGGAGCAATTAATTTTAAGTCAAATTATTTCAGTAATTGTTTTATTTTTTTTAATTATAAAAAGTTGCAACGCACAACAGTATTTTTTCAATATTGTCGGCTTTAAGGCTTTCTCTCCTTTCCAACAAAATATGTTCATAAATCGAAAACGATCTTTCAAATGCGCAAGATATTATGGGCGCATAAAAATATTTGTTCCGAAATTCCTTTATTATAGCTGTTTCTGCATCTGAGTGTTCAAAATTTTTTGATAAACGCACCAACTCCATAAAAAAAGTATTCTTAGCTAACACATTTTCGAGCTTCTGCCGAACAACGTTCCCAACTTCTCCATGTGCAAGCTTTAGGGACACTTAAAGATTGAGAATAATCTGCACTGATTCTATAAGACTTCGACCTTGCTTCTCTTGTAGAAAAATAGTGCTGGCGATTTCCGAACAATTATTTTCAATAACCATCAAATTCTCGATAAGCTCCCCCTCCCCAATTAAAGTTTGTGCCACGGCGTTGCGTTTGGATTCTGCACAATCAAGTTTTTGTAGAACCTATTGAAAAAGGAAGGAAATTATTAAATTTTAGCTTCGTGCCAACTTAACTTTGAAATCCCGCGCGGCCATCAAAACTAAAAATATCTGATTGGATTTTTGTAAAATTCTCTATTCAGATTTTTTGCAAAGAACTTAACATGTTACAAATTTTATGGAGAATTGTACGGTTTAGTCTAGCTTTGTTACAGAGCAGGGGCCGGCAAAACACGCATGCTCATTTGGGCGTTGCGTGTGTGTGTTTTAAGCCACGCGAGAGCGCGCTCATTTAGTACTTCTTTGTTGTTGCAAAAGAGAGCAGTATTAGCTCGTATACTGTCGGTGTGTCGACGTCACTGCCGCAGAGCGCTGTTGTATACGCATTACATAGGGACGTGTCGGACTCTGGTACAGAGTATAACAAGTTATGCATTGAACTAAAATAGTTTCTTCTGTCTAATAAACTATTCTTCTAGATACGATATTTATTTTTGATATTTGTTTTTGCAACTAAGTTTCCAATATTGCTCAAATGTGTTTTCGTACCATTTTGTTTTTAACTTTCATGTTTAGTTTTGATAACAAAAAAAAATAAATATATCCACCCCCCGTCTAGGAATCGAGTCTGGTTATCTTAGATTCCTAGTCAAAAAAGGCTGAGCCACGACACTTACAATATTAGTAGAGAAAAAGTTACAGTTTTAAGAAAAAAAACATTTGCTTCCCAGTTATATGGCAGCTATATGATATATTCATCCGATTTTGACCAAACTCCCCAAAATTGTGTGGAAACTGATAATATTCACAACTGGAAGGTATAAAGACGCTACCATTGAAAACAAAAAAGTTTTTCTCACTAGAACTACTTTTTCGACCGATAGTTCCTATGGCAGCTATATGCTATAGTCATCCGATTTGAATCAAACTTGACAGAATTGTGTGGTAGCATATAATATTGATTAGTGAAAAGTTTGGGAGTGATAGCATTGAAAACAAAAAAGTTTTTCCTACTTAGACTTTTTCTCAGACATATCTTTTGTATGGCAGCTATACTATATAGTTGTCCGATTTTCATAAAACTTGGTGGAATTATGTAAAAGCATAGAAAACTTAGAAATACGAGGATTGGGGACGTTTGCGTTAATGACAAAAAAGTTTTTCTCACTAAAACTGCTTTTTCGACAAATGGTTCCTATGGCAGCTATATGATATAGTCATCCGATCCGGCCGATTCCGACAAATGTGCAGCGTGTTTGTACCAAAAGGCTGCGTGCAAAGTTTGGTTAAGATAGCTTTTAAACTGAAGGAGGAGATAGCATAGAAACAGACGGACGGACAGACGGACATGGCTATATGAACTCAGCTCGGAGATGCTTCCTTCTATGCGTTACAAACATCTGGACAGTTTTAATATACCCTCTACAAGGGTATAAAAATCGGAATAATTTAGTGGTATGCATTCATAGCTGAAAGGGTTGGTTATCGAACTTCAAATCATTGTTGGCCACTCGCTTGGTGCCCATACTGTTCGACTTCGAGTAAATGATTCTAACGTACTATGAATTGAATCGACAGGCATCATGGTGTGACCTGGTAACAAATACGAAATTTTGATACATTTAATATACGTGGACTATGACATAAAATACGCAGTCATGATCAATATGATTTTGATACGATTTCGTCCTGCACAACTATCACAATATAAACTTAAATCCTTTACAGTTTTACTTTTATCTAGAATAAGAAGGTATTTATAGATGGCATCTATATGGCTTTTTTTCGCCCCACAGAAAACAGTATCCATTTGTGACTCTAACTTTTTAGGTTTGAAGCCATCGCAGCTCAAATATGCATATGAAAACCAATGTGAAAATCATTTTGTAAAATTTTCCGAAATACTTTTAATGACGATAAAGAATTTAAGAATTCCTTTTCTTGCAAGTATTGAAGATAACACTTATACAAAGTTGAAACATTACATAACTCCTTTGGCAAATACAATTTATTACTCTTGTGGCAGCAATACTGTGATGGAACTGCTGGTAATGCCTCAATATAATTTCTTAAAATTGCAACAGCCTCTTGGTTCGATTTATTATGCGGCTTCTTGTACGTTTTAGTATTACTTTTCTTCAAATTATCTATCCATTTGCTATTATTCCTAATTCTATGGCGACTTTTAGTTTTAATTATTGTCCTAACATACTTCTTTACAGCTATCTTTCACGCAGAACAGCATCTTTCTATGATCCACCTCAAATACTAATTTCCGTTTTCCAAATTCCTAAAATCCCCAATCAATTTCCTTTCCTGCCTTGGTCTCCCCCAGCACAAAAACTTGACCCTCTTGTCAGTGTCCCATCAAAATGTGAGACTCCCACATTTCCCCACTTTATTCCTATTCTCAGCAGCTTCTTCTTTTCTCAAAAAAGGTGCACTGAACTCATAAACAACACATTTCAAATGGCATTCATATGGAAATGAAGCCGCCTGCTCTATTTCCGAAGATCAGCTCAAATTACTTTAAAAAAATCTACCTGTTTCGCTTGCTTCCTTCGGTTCCTGCGTGTTTTTGGGCATAAATGCTGACAGACAACCATCATCAATATGCGCACAGAACGAACTCATGTTGGGGTCATGGGAAATCGGAAGTGAAACCGTTGCTGGGTACGGCCAGGATATTTATTTATACAAATTTTTGTTGTGTTAATTTTCATAACAGAAGTTTTCCCTTGATTAATACGGGAACACACCTTGGGGACAACTGTGAGAACTGTTAGGTATTCCAGCTGCAGCCACTTAAAATATTTTTCTGTCGTTAACAATCCATCTGGCGAGGCACATGTCCAAATTGATGCCCTGGGGCATTGCCAAAAGAGCCAACCAAAAATGGTCTCATTTTACGTATGTTAAATTCAAATTGTTATGATCCGTAAATGTCAAAAACTGTAGCCGATTTTCGCATTTTGTCTTTTGCAATTCAAATGTCTTCTATGATTCATTGGCTGGCATTGGTTTGCCTCCAAACACACAGCACACTTGTTGGCTGGAGTTGGAGATGGAGACTACTCGTACTTTTGTGGTCTCTTCAAGGTCCATAGTCTAAGTGCCTTCAAAAACCACAAGTCTGCACGCCATCATCTCTATGCAATCTCGTGGTAAGTCAGCCCTGGGCTAGAGGCAACCTGGGTTTCTCTTTGGCGGCGGTGTCGGCGGCTCGTTGAACTTTCTTTGGAATCAAATGAAATGCTCCTTAAGCTTAATTGTCTCTTTTTTTTCGCTTCAATTTTTTACTCATTTACCATTAACTGAGGTTTTTTTTTTGGTTTGCGGTGCTTTTGCTTAGCAGCTATTCAAATGCTATGAAAATATGTGAGGTATTTTCGATATGGCTGACTGTGGGGTGAAAGCTATTTTATTTTGATGAAACTGAAGTGTCGAACTGTTCGAATCGGTTCGAAAACCTAGGATTCGATGCGAAACTTTCGTACCTTGCCTTAAGCTAAAGCAAGGCTTTGAAACTACTTTCTGAACCTGTTTCAGAAATCATTTTAAGATCTTTACTTATCAAGCCTGTGTTCATTATCGTCATCCATCATCAACCATCCATCAAAATGCAATAATGGTATTGTAAACGAGGATTTTTCTGCGGTTTTACCATTTACACACGGGTTTCTATTTACACAGGTTTCTATTTACAATGTCTATACGTGCTTCCTCTTCTGGTTTTGTCTATACGGGTTATTCTTTATAGCGTCTGTCTATACAATCTACTCTCCTATCTATAGTGTGACCAACATTCGTTTACCATACCTTAACATTAAAATATCGATACATTTATACATTTCCCGCCACTTTCCCTAACATTTTGTCCCACTGTTTTGCTTTGGCAAAACTGTAGCTTCAATATTTACATTGCCTTCAATTTCATTTCAAGACTCAGAACAATAAACAAAACACAGAAAAGAAAAAAAAATTAAATGAAATAGTTTTCAAGCAAAACAAAAACCGGGGGCAAAGATTTCAACATAATTTTTTTTTATTTCTCTTCTTAGGAGCTTGAGCTTGAAATTGGTTTCGATTGTTTATGCATTTTGTATCGCTCATAAGTTGGCGGCCGTTTAAGAGAAATTGTCTGCGGTATAAACTCAAAGGTGAACAGAATTCTCCAAGCCAGCTGGATCAGCCCCCGTCAGGCTGACAGCTGCCGCCTGGCTTGGGCTTTCGAATTTTCAATTTCTTAACTTGTCATAATCGAAATGCGTTATCGGGTAGCCAAGAGTGTGACGACTCCAAGTGGATTTGCGGTTGAAGATCTTTGGTTTTTGTTTACTTTTTCTTATGATAAGAAAAACTTTCGCCTATCCGATTACGTTGGTATAGAAAAAAGTGCTTTTCCAGATTAAGTTACGGGAAGGCTAATGCAACTAAGGGAGAAAGCCCAGACCAGTTGAGACCACAAGTGGCACAGATTTAGGAATGTTTAACACTTCTAGTCTGAACCGAACGGCTTTGCTTGGGCGAGTAGAAGATGGAATCCCAGTTAAGCTTAATTTGTATTAAAGAAATTTGTATTTGTTTGCAAGTTATTTGCAATCAAATGTCTTCAAATTCAAAAGAAAGTATTGTTTGTACTTAAATCAATTACAAACGGTGAGAATAGCGAGGTAAGTCCAACAATTCTTAACTCAAGTATAACGAGAAAGCCAAGCTAACTTCGGCTGTGCCGATATTTGTATACCCTTGCAAATGCTGTTTTTGAAATGTCAGAGTTTAAGAACCCCAGAGTTAAGAAAACCCATTTTCCGACAGATAAACATCTGATTTCGACCAAATTTCGCGAATCTTTTTGAAAACATATCAAATTAACAATCGTCGAGTTTAAGAAAGATAAAATTTAAAATAAAAAAGTTTTTCTCACTAAGACTCATTTTCAGACCGATAAGTCCTATGGCAGCTATAAGGTATAGTTATCCGATTTTGACCAAATTTTGCGAATATATTTGAAAGCATATAAATTAGAAGATTAGTAATCAGTGAGTTTAAGGACGCTAACATTAAAAACCAAAAAAGGTTCCTACTAAGAACCATTTTAGACCGATCGGTCCTATGGCAACCATAAGATATAGTCACCCGATGTTGATCAACTTTTTCAAATTAGTTTAAAAGCGTTTAATTTTAAAAATCACCGACCTTAAGAACGATTGACTTCAAAACAAAAAAGTTTTTCACACTAAGACCCATTTTCCGACCGATCAGTCCTATGACAGCTATAAGATATAGTCATCCGATTTTGACCAGAGTTTACAAATCTCTTTGAAAGCATATAATATTAATAATGGCCGAGTTTATAGACGCTAACATTGAAAACAACAAAGTTTTTCACACTAAGACCCATTTGCCAACCGATCAGTCCTATGGCAACTATAAGATATAGTCATCCGATTCTGACCAAAGTTTGCAAATCTGTTTGAAAGCATTTAATATTAATAATGGACGAGTTTGAGGATGCTAACATTGAAAACAAAAAAGTTTTTCTCACTAAAACCCATTTTTTGACCGATGGTTCCTATGACAGCTATAAGATATAGTGATCCGATCCGGTCGGTTCCGACATATTAGCAGCGTGCAGTAAAAAGAAGACTCTGTGCAAAATTTCAGTTCGATAGCTTTAAAACTGAGAGACTGGTTTGCGTAGAAACAGACGGACAGACAGACGGACGGACAAAGCTCAATCGACTCAGCTCGTCGCCCTGATCAAGAATATATATAGTTTTTCGGGTCGGAAATGAATATTTCTATGCGTTGCAAACTGCTGGGCAAAATAATAATACCCTTCGCAAGGGTATAAAAATTTAATTGAAGCATAATTATTTCACTTCCGAAATGCTTTTCAAACATATAAAAATCTAAGTGTTTACTATTCCGAAAAGCAATTATTAACTTTAAATGATTCTGTGACAAAAGTGTTTGGTCGTAAAGTGAAAATTTCATACAGATTGGAAGCGTTATTGCTTTAAGTTTTTTTATACCCTTGCAAAGGGTATTATAATTTTGGCCCGAAGTTTGCAACGCATAGAAATATTCATTTCCGACCCCATAAACTATATATATTCTTGATCAGGGGGACGAGCTGAGTTCATTGAGCTTTGTCCGTCCGTCTGTCTGTCTGTCCGTCTGTCTGTCTGTCCGTCTGTCTGTCTGTCCGTCTGTCTGTCTGTCCGTCTGTCTGTCTGTCCGTCTGTCTGTCTGTCCGTCTGTCTGTCCGTCTGTTTCTACGCAAACTAGTCTCTCAGTTTTAAGGCTATCGAGAAATTTTGCACAGAGTCTTCTTTTTACTGCACGCTGCTAATATGTCGGAACCGACCGGATCGGATCACTATATCTTATAGCTGTCATAGGAACCATCGGTCGAAAAATGGGTTTTAGTGAGAAAAACTTTTTTGTTTTCCATGTTAACGTGATTAAACTCGGTCATTAATAATAATGTATACTTTGAAACAGATTTGCAAATTTTGGTCAAAATCGGTTGACTATATCTTATAGCTGCCATAGGAACCATAGGTCGAAAAATGGGTTTTAGTGAGAAAAACTTTTTTGTTTCCAATGTTAACGTGATTAAACTCGGTCAATAATAATATTATATACTTTCAAACAGATTTGCAAATTTTGGACAAAATCGGATGACTATATCTTATAGCTGCCATAGGACCGATCGGTCGGAAAATGGGTCTTAGTGAAAAAAAACTTTTTTTTTTAAGTAAATCGTTCTTAAGGTCGGTGATTATTAATATTAAACGCTTTCAAACTAATTTGAAAAAGTTGATCGACATCGGGTGACTATATCTTATGGTTGCCATAGGACCGATCGGTCGAACATGAGTCTTGGTAAAAAATTTTTTGTTTACTTTTGTAAGCGTCCTTAAACTCGCTGATGACTTATTGTATATGCTTTCAAATAGATTCGCAAAATTGGGCCGAAATCGGATGACTATATCTTAAGGCTGCCATAGGACCGATCGGTCGGAAAATGGGTCTTAGTGAAAAAAAACTTTTTTTTTTTAGGTAAATCGTTCTTAAGGTCGGTGATTATTAATATTAAACGCTTTCAAACTAATTTGAAAAAGTTGATCGACATCGGGTGACTATATCTTATGGTTGCCATAGGGCCGATCGGTCCGAAATTGAGTCTTAGTGAGAAAAACTTTTTTCAGACGTTTATCTGTCGGAAAATAGGTTTTAGTTACAACATTTTTTGATTTTTATGTAAGCGTTCTTAAACTGTGACATTTGCATTTGCAAGGGTATAAAAACTTCGGCACAGACGAAGTTAGCTTGGCCTTCTCGTTTTTTTTGTAAAATCAATTTTGTATTTTTATATTCGGACTTACAGAGTCACTGGCATGGGTGATCTAGTCACTGTCACAACATATAGCTATTTTCCGTTAAAAGCAGGGCTGCAATCCGCTTTTGAACCAAACTCTGAACCGAACCACGAGGACGAAAATAGATGAGCCTCAACCCGTTCCGAACCCAAGCTGTTGGTTTGGAACAAAAAAAAAAGGATTATACACATTAAAATTTGCTTTGTTCACAAATATTCTTTGTACATTTTGGTACAGAACATAAACAGACACTAAATCAGAGCGAGCTGGCACAAATTTTTCATCTTATACATATACATATCGAAAAACTTCATTGACAGCTTGCCATGAAGCTTGGCCTGCTTCGGGGCAGTCGACTACACCTCTTCCCTACGAACAAAATCTTCATGAGGAACTTAATGAAGTTTGCTTCACCGAGCGGACTAACAACCCAGCAAATAATATGTGCGTTTTCTGACACTTTTTTATGTGCATTCACCGTCATAATGTGCACAAAAAAAGAGTCCGGAATGAGCGTTCTTTCTATGAAACCGGTCGCACTTTCTGAGTCCAATCTGACTCTTTTCTGACACAGATATAAGTGCCTTCACCCTCCCAATGAAGCATAGGAAAACCTCATAAATTATACACATAAAAGTTACTTTTCTAGGCACTTGAAGGAGTTCTGAAAGGCTCTTTCCAGACGCTTATTGGAGTGCAGATCGGAAAATGCTCAGACATAAGTGCTTTTTATGAGCCCGTCCTTAGATAGCACTGAATATGCTCCGAAAACCCTCAAATTTATGTGTTTACTCCACAAAACGCTCTTTAACTCGGCTCTTTTCAGACACATAGTTTGGAGTGCTCCGAAATTGGCTGGCTGGGAATGAATCTAGGTGTCAAGTGTATACCTATTGTATTGTTCGAACCAAAACCAACTCCCAAAAACCTCGAACCTCAAATTTCCGAACCTTAACCGTTGGTAAATTTTGGGTGCGAACCAGCAAACCGAAGGTTCCAAAAAATTGTTGGGGTTTGCAGCCCTGGTTAAAAGTCTAGATTTTCTATCGATATGCAGTAATCAGGCTTGTTCTCAATTCTACTTATACGGTAACTTTTCGAATGAGGAATTGATTAGTGTTCTCGCTTTTCGTTTTAAAAAGTATTGCTTGATGGTCGGTTGAATGAAAATTAATCGCCAAACTACCTAAATTAAATTTTCCTTTATTCTGTGATCAATTTGAAACGGTTAGTGAAATTTGGTTTGCATTTAAGTCTTTAAGTGATTTACAAAAAAAAATTTTTGGTTAATATGTCCAGAATTTTCAAGTGACAGCCAAATCGAAAAAGTAAAACAAAAAAGTCTGCCTCTCTCATCTTCGACTGTTCCATTTTTGATCGTTTTGTTGGAACTTGTGGTTGAGAAGATCTTATGTATCTACACAGAAAAAACTAAATCAAGTTTAAAAAAATTTCGGATAGATATCTCAAAATTATCATTTCAAGTACAGATCCTACTTGAAAATCAAATAATCCTGACTCGAGATTGATGTAAGTAAGGAATTCCACTGTCAAAGCGAAAAGAAACCGAATGCAATGATTGATGATGTTTGATGTATGATTTTTGATGTTTGATTTTTGATATTTGATGTATGTAAACCAGAGAACTACTATTTTCTTGATTGTCTCATGCACAAAAATTCTTACTCACTTTTAGCCAATCAACAAAACTCAGAGCTGAATATATTCAACTCACAACGCAATCGCATCGAGCGGCGTTATGTGATCGAACGTGTATGTTCATATTTATTCATCGAACAGAACTCAGTGCTGAATATATATTCAGCTCATACCGGCAGTCGAATCGAGCGGTTGAGCTAGAGTTTTTGGATCGAACGTTTATGTGTTCGATCGAACAAAACTCAGCGTTGACCAGCCACTCTTTCCATCTCTCTCTTTTTTTCATAGCTGTCATTAGCGACGTCTTTGCAAGAGTTTATTCATACGAGTTGATTTTCGCTCACTCTAAACAATCGTTGTTGAGCCAAACGAACAAACAGCCGAACTGATTGGAATGAAGTCGAACATGATTATAATCAGAGTGCCAACAATTGGTTCGAATAAAACTTTGCTGCAAACATGTTGAGTATGCAAGTTTGATGAATAGAGCGCGAAGCCTGTTTATTCGGGTGTGAACGAAGCCGTTCTCTGATGTGAACATGGCCATTCACTTTTCGAGAATGTGATTGAATGTTCGCCAGTGGAATAAGGGTATTAAACATTTTATTTATATTTAGAAGCTTCAATCTTAGATATAAACTGACATAAATCCAGAAATTTATCCCAAAAGTGGCCGCCAAAAATTCCAGAAGGGAAAAATATTACAAAAATTCGTTTTCCTTCAGCATTTCATATTTGAGATGCCAAGAATGCTGTTAAATATTCAACTTTTTGGCAACAAGTATACAAATAATGTATTCGGCTCTTTCTTTTTTCGACCAAGACTTAGACTTATAGACAAATTCTGAACCGAACTAAAAATTTGCAAAAGAAAACCAGGTATTTAGCTAGTTTTCTATAAATATTTTAAAATGTTATTAACATTTACCATAAAAACTAAAATTTTATGGTCAAAGAGGCAAATCTCTTTGTTCCACAGATAAGAAATAATGCGCCACGCACGACACATTATTGCGTTTGTTTGACAATTTTCGCTAATTTGTGTGAGTGAGCAGCAGCAGCAGCAGCGACAACATTCGCAAGTGAATTTTCACAAGTTTTCCCCCATTTTTATTTAGTTTTTTGAGGGGGCCGCTCAACGACTCGCGTTGGTTGGCTGGGTGATGAGTGACTGTGACGGTGACTGTGACTGTGTGTGGAGCTGTGTGTTTTGTAATGGTGAGTGCGTGAGTTGAAAGACAACAAGATATCATCTTCACATAGAGAGACAGAGAGAGAGCGAGACAACTGACCATGAGTTGGCCAATTAGTTAGTAGCTCTGTTTGAGTTTAGTCAAAGTAGCGGCAACGCGTTGTCGTGCCTTATTGCCCCATGGTCTGTGTGTGTGCCACACAGAGTTGGCCAAACAATTGTGCAGGCAGCAGCAGTTAACGCGTTTTATTGTCTGTTTTGCCAGCGTCCACAAACGGAAGGGGGGCCAACTAAACTGTGGGAGTGAGTAGGTCTGGGTGTGCGTGAGGAGCATTTGTGGCCGGCCGCAAAACCAGCAAACATCATGGCGTAGATCATTAGCGTAGATGGTGTTATTATTTGCACGTTTTGTGTGAAATGCACTTGGTCTCGGAGGGGAGCGCTCTCTCTCATACTCACTGTGTCTTTCTCTATTTCTGGGTGCGTTACTTGATCAACATGAAGAGATTAGGCCTTTGGTTTTGCACTAGTTGGTTGTGGGCAACTTTTCAGAATAAATAAATCTTTACTACAGTTGCATTTGGCAATTAAAACGCCAGGAAGTTAAGCCCATAGTTGGGGGGAATGGGATGCTTAACCACATGCACGACAATCTACTTACAACTCTTTACTAAAAGCTCAAGTTTTTTGAAAAACTTTATGAATTCTGAACAAACAATTGTTTAAACTTAAGCAAGTGGCTTCAATTTGAATTGGCTTTTCTACCTTTCTTCCCACATTCCGTTCCTTGGTCAAAGAATAAATGCACATTGAAAACTGGTATACCCCACCTCTCACCATCTGAAATTGTAAGTTTTTTAACTTTTTAGGTTTTATGCGTTGCGCAATGTTCTTCGAATTTGTTTCAACCAAATCTTTACTCCATTCCAAACCTTATCAACTCTTTCAAACTATTGAAGACCAACAGATCAGAGATGCAAAGCGGTGGTTCGGTTCAGAGGTTCATACATATCTTTAAAGCAGAGCTGCAAAGCGAACTTCCACTTTTTTTTACTATGGACCAAACCTGAAACCGAACCAAGTGTTCAAAAATAGCTAAACCTGAGTCTATTAGGAACCTAAATTAATACTCTAGCCACAAACATTCAGAATACACGAACGACAAGCAAACTGTGACTTAACTGAAACAATTTAACATTAAAATTAAATTTTCACATTATTTTATAAAAAATGTAAATTTAGTTAATTCATCCTTTTTTTGCCAATCTTGTATTTTGAATGTTTGTGACTAGTGATTGAGTTAACAAAAGTTACTGACTAAAGCTCTGATCTGATCTATGTGATCGACAAGGGCTTTCTAAAAAGTTAAGGGCAGCATTGCCCGATCGTTTCTTAAACATTCATATTTCGACATATTTTGGTATGAAATAATTAAGTAAAAATGCATTCGATATGATATGCGAAAGAATCTTCAAAATAATGTCGGAAACGTATAAAATCGGTAAGGTTCCGAAGTGAACTCTATGATTTAAGGGGGGCACCTGGCTACACCCCTTCTGATCGACATTGTGTGACTAAACCTTTAGGCAACATGATAAAGTCTTGGACATCTTATGTAAACTGTTTAAAGCAGAGCTGCCCAGAGCCAGTTTACAGCGCCGTTGACACCATTTCGAATGAAGAAAAGATTTCTGAAACAACAACAACCACAATTAAAAAGAATTATAAAACCGATTATTGCGTGTATGATACTTACTTATACTTATTTGTTGTTATGTTTGATTTTGCAAGTGGCATAGGAGAGAGTTGTGGCAATATACTCTATATCAGCGATGCCCAGCCGTATGCTCTTTGGATACGTTTTGTTTTTGTAATTGCACCGACGATAGGAAATCAGCGATCGTATACATGCAGGGCGCGAGGTATACAAAATGACACACATACAAACGATTTCGTGTGTATGCGTCGCGTAGAACAAAAACCGGGTTTGTTCTCTTCTTTAATTGGTGTTTGCGCTCGCAAGCAAACTGACCAACAACAACATCATGTGATTTGGTTGGTGCCTTACCCAATTTCAATGTGATTTTCATATTGTCTTGTCTTCGAGCTTGCACTTCCCTTATTGGTATTGGTGCTTTTCTTTGTGAGTATTGGTGAGTGCTCTGCCGTATGCTGCTTTTGGGCATGCCTGCTCTATATTGTGCTACACAGAAAAAAAATCCGTGATATCTGGGCTGAAATCAATCCCAAACGATGGCAGAAGTCGCTCAAGCCCGGATTTTCTCAAAACCAAGTACGAGTAGGATTGATTTGAGTACGGAATTTTCAATCCCGGCAAATTCTTGTCTTGATCCCGACTTTAGCTCACACTGGATTGATTTTATCTTGTTATTCGAGCTCGCTTTGATTCCTCAGTTGGATCCCATAAAGAAGGACCGATATTGATTTAAGATCGATATTCGTCCTTAATTTGAGCTCGAAGTCGGCTCGGTGCTAGAATACCCGAGATTAAATTGTGCTCGATACTTGAACTACATTCAATCCGAAAACGGATTGCATCAAAAATGGCTGAGATTGACTTCAGCTCGATGTTAAAACTCATTTTGACCCCAAAAAAAGCATCTGCCAAGAACTCCATAATAATTTTAGTACCCATAATACTAGTTCTATCCGGCTCGAGGTCATTAGTTTGCATACAAGTGTAAAAGCAGGACACAATGAACATTACAATGGATCCTGCGGTTCTGAAAACAGTCCCAAACCACAAATCACAAAAAATTTATTGTGATTAATGGCCTTTAAAGTATGCAATGCTTTTAATAAGGAATGATTCAGAATTATATTTATTGTATATTTGGCTTAACACAAGATTATATTGCAAACCTATTAATGGTCCAACAATCTGGATGAATTTACAGTGTGGATTATGTATGACACTGCCATAACTGGCTATCAATGTTTGCGTTCTTATAGAACATTTTCTAAGGAAATAAAGTTTGCGAACTTTGAAATGCCCTTCATGATAAATTTTGTGTGTATAAACGTAGTAAATATCTGCTGTGCTGACAGAAAAATTAATGTATGTGTTTGTACTCATTTAGCCTGAGACAGATTTTCACTCTCAGTTTCTTTTCGCTCCTTCGCTTTGACAGTGGAATTCCGTATTTACTTCAATCTCGAGTCAGAATCATTTGATTTTCAAGTAGAATCCGTACTTTAAATGAGCGTTTTCAGATTGATCCAAGCCTTATATAATTGTTCCAATCCTTTCGTGCTTTATTCAAGTGAATCTAGTACGACTCGAACTTGAAATTTCAATCCGAAAGTCAGATCAAATCTATTTTTTTTAAACCTCGATTTTAGCTCGCCTTATTTTTCGGAGTATGCTTAAGCTAGGCGCAAAGCAACATCGAATGCGCGGCGTGCTCATAGGTTGTGGGCAACCCTGGTTTAAAGCTATCTGCTTACTGTTTTTCCCACCTTTAAGTATAAATATTCTATCAACACAGTAAGCATAGTTAAAGAATTACTTTATTTTAAATATTAAACAAATTTATGGACTTTCTCATAAAACTGGGAAAACATGGGCTTAGCTAAGGTTCGTACAAAAACCTTCTGCCCAAAACATCAAAAATTAGTTGCCGAACTTAAGCTACTGATAAATGGTTGTAAAAATGAATGCTCTAGCTTTTTGAGAGACATGCATAAAGTTTTAATCTTTTAAGCACGTTTTTTTCAATTTGTTCATAAATTTAGAATTGATCCGTAAAAATTGATTTACGTAAATGTATACAGAGCAGTGTTGCCAACTTTTGCCGAGCAAAAAAATCCGTTTTCAGCGGGTCGGAGAGGGTAAAAAAGCTGTATTTTTTGACAAAAAAGCTGAAAAAAAGCGAATTGCTCGTCTTATTATTTATGTAATTATTTACGAATTATATATGTAATTATATCGTTAAAATATCTTAGATATCTAATATATCTTCAGAGTGATGAAGTTCCTCGTCCTCATCCTTGTCGTAGGCCTCAGTTGTGCCTATTAGCCTAAGGGAACTAGGGGGGAGCTTATAATCGACGCAGCATTTCTTATGTCGACGTAAGCCGTATCTGTAATTACACATATTATATTTTCAATTTTATTTCAGTTTAACTGGATATCCAATACCTTATACATAAAATTGAGTTGAACGTGCTCACGTCCATTCGATTTCTGAGTTTTGATTTTACAATATTGACCTGACTGAAGACACGCTCAACTTCAGCGTTGGACCATGGCAAGGACAACATCTGAATCGCAAACGAGGTTAACTCAAAAAATCTTTGATTACCTCCAGAGTCTTTGAAAGCGATTACTTCACTCCAAAACTTTATAGTTTCATCGTTGTTCTCCCATTTCACTAAATGTATGTCATTATATTGACACTCTATTTTCCCAATATCTTCGACGGAAAATTCTTCCAAAATGGGAACAATGCTTTGTTTTTTTGATCGTAAAATGTTGTCAACCGAAAAGATGACAATTTGTTGAAGAATGCTGAGATTGTCAGGCAACCTGAAATTAATTAAATTGCTTAATACAATGAATTTTATGAAAATCCGAAAAGCAGATCATTACCTTATCCTTGATATAAATCTTTGATAACAAATTTCTCGAAATCATCTACGTGAATTATATCAATAATAGTATCTCGTGGAATAATCAATTTTTTCAGGGAATTGATAGCCATCAGAAGATAATTTATTTTTCTGCTGAGAACAGCATTGAGCTTGTGTGTGTTTCTTTGTGTTTCACTCAGTTTCGCGGTGATTGTTCATTTGCAATAACTGCAGTAAACTCGAGAGGCATCAGTCTCATCCTTCCGTAGCCAAGCCTCAAATTCCGGGTCCTGCAGCCAGACTTCAAGACATTTTTGTTTGAAAACTTTCGGCATTTTGCTTGAACGATCTGTAAACTTGGCAAGCCCCTATATATGACTGCTAGAGGTGATAATTATTGTCGATACAGAGGTGAAAAGCTATCGAGTTGCTCCAAAACAGAATAAAGCTGAAAAAAAGCCGAAATCGCTTTTAAAAAAGCCAGAATTCCCGCTGTTTGTAAATCTTTCCCGCAATCCGGTTTTTAAAAAAGCTAGAAATGACGGGAAAATAGCTGATTTGGCAACACTGAAAGAGAGTTGTAATCGATACTTGCAGGCTGCCAGTTTTCAAATCAGAGTTCCCCAGCGATAGCCCCTGGGGCACGAACTTACTCGCCAATTCACACCGAATGCTTCCCGAAGTCATGCATCACTGTGTGTTAGAGAGGGTCACAGTCACATTTTCACGCTCTCTGCTTGGGGAACCCTGGCAGCTGAAAATTTCAGTGTGCTGCAGTCACTGCATGCGAAAGCAAAAGCACTTAATTCAAAATGTTGACAGCGCCATACCTTGTTCGTTGTATCATGTCCTAGTACAGAGTTCCCCAGTCCTGGCCTTTGGGGGCCGAACACACTCGGCAATTCACACCGAATGCTTGTGTCATAGAGCGACAGTCACATTTTCCGTCCTCTCTTCTTGGGAAAACACTGTCTTAGGCTGTGCGAACGCCAGCCAGCGACTAAAGAGTTTCGGCATGCGTTCGGCTTGTGTATGTGTAAATAGCGAAATGTCTTTGGCCTCTGGGGCAACGCGTGAATCCCAAAAATATATATCCATACAAGAGAGATGAACATTACATCGATTGTTCATCTTTCTGGCACACCCGATCTTTTATTTGGAACTTAGTATTTTCTTTTCTTTAATACAAAGAACAAGCAAAAGACTTCAAGGTCTTTCGAGCTTATGGCTCTACGACTGCTTCTCAACGCTCTCAGAACTTACTCTGCCAGCCACTCGAGTTTCTTTTTCGTGCACCGCTAAGGTGGTTTTTGTGCCACTTTTGCTTTGCTCGATAGGGTGCGTTTTGGCAACAAGAACTTATGGCCACTCGTTAAAGAAGCCACAAATCAAAATTAGCAACTACAGATTACCAAAAAAAGCAATGATGCCTCACTCTTATGGCAGCATTTTGCACTAGAAACTGCAAGAAGCGTGAATTTCTAGAAAGTATTTCAAATATCATACAAAATATATATATATTTACTTTTCTCTCCCTCTCCTGTGCAGAATAAACATACTTAACCCCAAATAAAATATAAAAAGAAGAAATCCACAAATAAACAACAAAATTTAACCCAATGTCATAACTCAATAAATCATATACCCATCAGCAAGAGCTAACACCTACCCAACCCAAAATGGAGTTATATAACATAAACTTCAGGTGAAATTTTTGCGCTGAAAGATAATAAACAAGCCATGACAGGGGCAGCCCGCATCCTCAAGCTAGCTAATCCGGCGCCACAAACCGCAAATAGAGAAAGAAAGAGACGGAGCAGGAGGAGGTGGAGAAAAAAGTAAACAGCACTTGAGGGTATTCGTCCAACTTCTTTTTTTGCCTTTGTGGCTAATGATGCGACACATTTGCTAATTTCTATCGAGGCCCACCACTTGCCTTGGTTGGGTATGGGATCATCAATATCGTGATGATGCGTAGACAACCGCAAAACAGGTCTCAATACCACCCGAAGCTTTCTTTTGTGCGGGATTGAAATTAAACCATGTTGAAATTAATTAAAATAAAAAGAGTGCCAGTACTCGTAGTTTTCTTAGAGAATGGAGGAAAGTGTGCAAAATTGTGCAAATGCTTCGAGTCATTGTAAACCCCAATTTCTTTGATAATGGAGACATTGGCTATTTTTATATGATTTGCATATTCTTTGTATAACTTTTACTCTTTTGTCTTGTGGGTTTCTCTGACATTTGAACTTTGAGTTTAGGGAAATGTACATTTACATTGTTATTGAAACTTTATGAACGGCTGGACCGATTTTAATAATCTCTAATTTCTAGATCCCAGTTCTTGAAAGTATCCAAAGTTAAATTGACCAAATTCTAGTTCTAAATCCAAATCTTCTTGTCTTGTCCGTTGACTTCAATTTCGACGCCGGCGATCGCGCAAAAAAGCACACTTCGTCGTGACAAACAAAATGCTCACGTTTTATCGCAGACAAAAGATCTCCATTTTTACGCTAAATTTCATTTCGGTCGTCTTGGGCTTTTTTTGTCGCTCTTTTGGCGCAAAGTTGATTTTGTTTTTTTTTTTTTTCTTTATTTGCTTCTGCTCTGGATCGATCGCTTTTCTGGGGTGCCCCTTTTGTTTGGAAAGTTTTTCATTTTGGCTCGTTAAAAAATTTGGAAAAAAAAAAAAAATTTTAGACAAAAGGGTGAGGGTGGCGGAGTGGGAGGTGGGGGGGAGTCTGGTTTATCTTTGCATATTCATAAAGCTCGTTTGTCGTTTGACTTTTAGCTGCTTTATTATGGTGCAGGAGGCATGGAAATCGTCAGGTTTTATCAGTGACACCAAAAGTTGCCAAAAGGTGGAAGACCAGACCAGATAGCAGCCAGGCACCAAATCAGACGGCAGTCTGCTGCAGGCAGCTGCAGTTGCGCAAAACGTCAGAAAAGTGATATTTGCTTATTGTTAACGAATTGCCTGATGAGGTAAGGGTGAGAGGAAAACAAAATTTAGTTGAAATGGTACCAGGCACACCAAGCCGTTCAGGCACAATTTCTGTTACGTCTCAACGTTTTAAAGAGGTCTTTTAACATAAGGTGATACAATTATTATAAAAATTTCTGAATTACGTTTACTGATTTTAAGTTATGGTTTCTAAACTTCGTCACTATTTCTCATGTGGAAGTCAATAAAGCAAAGTTTTTCGTTTAAAGAAATTACATCAAAATGCAAAGGTGATTCAGAGCCATAAGTCAGATATTATTCACGCCAGGAACTTGATACTGTGTTGGTTAATAGTGCCAGGCTAGATATTTTTGTCGGTTCCAAAAAGTTTCCGAAAAATAAAGGGTTCAAATTTTATTATAAACGGCATCAACATTTTTTTTCGAATTTGAAGAAACAATTATATAAACATATCAATATTCTTAAAAGAAAGTGATGTACAGTTTAATACCGAATCTTAATCATTGCTACTTACTTTACAGTTGGCGCGAATAGCTGATAAAGGTGACCGATTGAGTAAAAGTTTGTAAAGAACCATTTTTCTTACCGAAACTAAACATAAAATTAATTTTGGAAGTGTAGATTTTGGACAATTGTTTGAAAATAGTCAATATTTTTGTGTATAAGTTTTAAGAAATCGAATCGGTCACTCCGTAAACAAACACCGTAGAGAAGCTGTACAAAAAGGAAGCTGACTTGAAGGGCAACTGAAAACCGTGTAAATAGCTAATAAAGAAAAGCCCTCGCTTACAATCAGTTGCGGGTTAAATCCAAAATCTTTTGGTCAATGCTTTTCTCCGATCTATTGAAATAAAGTAAATCCAAATTGTTGGAGCTTCTTGCCGAAAGACACTTCCCCGTGGCCGCTAACTTACAGTACATCAAACTCCGTTCCTTAGCAAAAACCGTAATCTCAGCCGTTGAAGGAAGGAAATGATCACCTTGGGGACCGGACAGATTACTTGGATACATCAAGCAAAGCCGATAGAGCCGCTCTTTTCGACGCCGAGTGTAGCTGACGACAAGACAAATATCGTCGATTGAAATTCTGATGAAGTATGTACACACCTGATCATATTAATAGGTACACACATCAACTCTGACTTTAAGGTAACAGAAAACAGTTTTATTCATTGTTTCAAACTTAAAATTTGTTCTCATTGGTTCTTAAACTATTTGTTTTTAATAAAATAAACTTAATTGTAACATAGAATAATAATATAACATAAAAGAGATCATTTTGTGTTTCAGATACGTTTTCAGTGTGATCATAATAATAGGTACACTTCATGTGTTGGTAAGAAAAAAAATGTTAATTTCCATTTTGTGTTCTTTTTTTAAGTAAATTAGTATTTCCTAACTTAGTATCCAGTGTATCCACGTCTATTTTTGGCCACTACTGCTATTCTTTTTGGCATACTTTTAATACGAGCCTGGCAGGTCTCTACTGGTGTCTCATACCACAGCTTTTGGACACCTTCCCATAATTTTTGTTTATTTGAAAATGAATGCTTTGCCAATTTCTTTTTTAAGTCTCCCCACAAGTTTTCAATGGGGTTAAGGTCGGGGGATTGGCTTGGCCACTTCAGAACGTCAACTTTTTGGTCCTCGAAAAATTTAGATAACAGCCTTGATGTGTGTTTAGTATCATTATCTTGCTGATATACCCAACGTAATGGCATATTTTCCTCAGCATACGGTACCATAACTGTTTCCAACATGGATTTGTACTCTTCAGCATTCATTTTGTTCGTAGTCTGATAAATTGGACCTACGCCGTACCAGGAGAAGCAACGCCATACCATTATATTGCCACCTCCATGTTTGACTGTTTTTTATGTAAACCGTGGATCGAATTCCTTTCCATTAGGGGGTCGAACATTCCTTTCACAGTCATTCCCAAACAAATTAATCTTGGTTTCATCGCTCCATAATATGTTTCTCCATTTTTTCTCCCCGGTGCATCCTACCCAGTCTTTGTGGGACTTTTCTGGCAATTCCTCCTGGTAGGTTGGCATCTTGTAGTCGTGTTCGGATAGTTGGAGCACTAACTGAATTCCCAATTTCGGCTGCAATAGCCTTCGATGACTTAAATGGGTCCTTTTTGCATAAAGTTACTTTGTAGTGGTCAAGGGTTTCTGTTGTTTTTTGTGGCCTTCCACGGGTTTCCTGTCTTGGTTTTCTTTCTAATGCATTTTTAACAAAATTATGAGACCTGTTCATTAATTTGGCGAGGGCTCGAAAGACTTACCTTCTTTTCTCAGACTAAGAACCAATCGAGCTTCTTCTTCTTTAGTACAATGAGAATTTCGACCCATTTTTTCTAAAAAAAAAATAATTATTTAATTCTCTGTATTGACAGGAGCTATACTTAATTTACCTTTAGTTACCAAAAGATCACTGATTACATAATTATTCACTTGATACTTGTGAGAAACGGAGACTGTACCTATTATTATGATCAGGCGAAATGTGTGGTGGACTCGCAATTTATAGAAAAGCTTTGATATACGGGGCAGCCCCTCTTTCAACTCTTTGTCACAGTGTGGCCAGACATTGACAACAACAAAAAACCAAAAATTAAAAAGTTGTCAACACTAAAAGTACGAAAAAACCATCTATAATTAAAAAACGAGAAGGCCAAGCTAACTTCGTCTGTGCCGAAGTTTTCATACCCTTGCAAATGCTGTTTTTGAAATGTCACAGTTTAAGAACGCTTATATAAAAATCTAAAATATTTTAACTAAAACCCATTTTCCGACAGATAAACATCTGATTTCGACCAAATTTCGCGAATCTTTTTGAAAACATATCAAATTAACAATCGCCGAGTTTAAGAAAGAAAAAATTCAAAACAGAAAAGTTTTTCTCACTAAGACACATTTTCCGACCGATCGGTCCTATGGCAGCTATATGTTATAGTCATCCGATTTGGACCAAAATTTGCAAATCTGTTTGAAAACATATAATATTAATAATGGACGAGTTTGAGGACGCTAACATTGAAAACAAAAAAGTTTTCCTCACTAAGACCCATTTTTTGACCGATGGTTCCTATGGCAGCTATAAGATATAGTCATCCGATCCGGTCGGTTCCGACATATTAGCAGCGTGCAGTGAAAAGAAGACTCTGTGTAAAATTTCAGCTCGATAGCTTTAAAACTGAGAGACTAGTTTGCGTAGAAACAGACGGACAGACAGACAGACAGACGGACGGACGGACAAAGCTCAATCAACTCAGCTCGTTGCCCTAATCAAGAATATATATAGTTTATGGCGTCGGAAATGAATATTTCTATGCGTTGCAAACTTCTGGGCAAAATTGTAATACCCTTTGCAAGGATATAATGATAACTATAGCATATAGCTGCCATAGGAACCAACGGTCGAAAAAGTAGTTTTAGTGAGAAAAACTTTGTTGCAAACGCAAACATCCCCAAACCTCGCATTTCTAAGTTTTCTATGCTTTTACATAATTCCACCAAGTTTTATGAAAATCGGGCAACTATATAGTATAGCTGCCATACAAGAGATATGTCTGAAATAATGTCTTTGTAGGAAAATCTTGTTTGTTTTTAATGCTATTGCTCCCAAACTTGTGACTGATCAATATTATATGCTACCACACAATTCTGCCAAATTTGATCCAAATCGGATGACTATAGCATATAGCTGCCATAGGAACTTTAGGACGAAAATGTAGTTCCAGTGAGAAAAACTTTTTTGTTTTCAATGGTGACGTCTTTATACCTTCCAGTTGTGCTTATTTGCAGTTTCCACACAATTTTGGGGAGTTTGGTCTAAATTGGATGAATTTATCGTATAGCTGCCATATAACAAAATGGGAAGCAAATGTTCAAAGTATTCAAGGGTATATAAACTTCGGTCGAGCCGAAGTTAGCTTTCCTCTATTTTTTCCTTTTTATTTAACTTGTATTGTCTAATTTCAAGTTTTTTAATTTTCCAACTGAATTTTGGTCTCCTTAAATTTAATTCTAAGTTTTGTTAATCATTATTCTAGCAATTCTTATACAAAAAATTTTTGAAACTTGGATTGGTGTGTTTGAAGTGCCTCTGAATTCGTCAACAAAATCTACTCCGACAGCCTTTCCGCTGTAGACTGTACGACTTCAGTTCCAGTGGTTTGAATATTCAGCGATAAAGCGCAAAATTTGGCCCACAAAAATAAAAAATGAAAAAAAAACCTTTGGGTCAAGCCACCTTTTTGTTGGCCATTTCCATTTTTTTTTTTTCGTTGAGCACACAAAAGGCCCTAAATGCGCGTCTATTTTGTTACAATTTAAGACGCTTATTAGAAATCGTTTGCAAATTGTTTAGCAAGAAAGCAGCAGGCACGATCGCGAGTTGAAGCTAGTAACCTGAGCTGAGGCTGGAGCTGGTTGACTGGGAGACTGGGAGACGGGAGACTGGAGCCACGAACTGCGTGCATATTAATTTTCGTATATTTACGTTGGCTTTTGATCGCTTGTTGGGCATCTGTGTGCACACGTGAGGTTGGTTTTATTTTTTTTTTTATTTTTTTATTATTATTTTTGGGGAGAGACTTGCTGCTGCTGCCGTTCCTCCGTTCGTTCGCTGCCTGATGATCTAATTTGGCAACAATTGTCGTAGTCGTCGATGGTTGATCGTTGTTGTCGATTGAAGTTTGTTTACCCAGGCGATCCCACATGGACGGTGGGGCCAAAGTGACTACAAATACAAAAAGGGGGAGTCGTCTCACACATGAGCGTAGACTACGCCTGGCGATCAATTGATCTCGATAATGAGTTAAGTCGTTGGCAAAAACGCACCCATATTTTCTTCATATGCAAGCGTTACGTTTTTATTTTGATGATGATGATTTTCTCTTTTTTTCCGCCTCAGTGGATGGATCACTGTGGTGTGGTGATCTTTTCTACCTAGTTTTTCTTTGGCGTTGATCTTTTCTTCATTAAAAGTAGGTTTACTGAAGCGTGTGTTTGGGTTTTGATTTAGTGACTGCCATTTTGTGGCAGTGCCCCCTCCCCACCTCCGCCTCATCCGCCCGCCCCACATTGTACGCTTGAGTACGTGCACAGAAATTTAAATATAATTTATGAGCCGCATATAAAAAAACGGCTTTTTTTTGAGGCAATAAAATGTCGCGATTGGCTGATTGACTTTGTTGGTTCGACTTGGAGTCTCTTCGATCGTTTGTTTATTTATATCGGAATCGTTTCTTTTTTTTTTTTGATTTTTTTCGCCTTAGAAAGAGGAGCATGACCCAAAAAATAAAAGGAAACATAAAGTTAAGTGCTCTGTTAAAGAACTTGTTGTGCAAAGTGACATTAAATGAGGAAGTAATACTCGCTTAGAAGTTTAATAAACATCGTTGCATGTTACACACACATAGATTTGTTTTTGGTGCATTTTGTGGGCGGTTAATCTTGAAAAATTTCCAAAGCATAATTTTTTCTCTAAAAATTTGGATATTTTTTTTATTTTATTGTTGGATGAAATTGTTTTTTCCTATAACTTAGTACTCAGACAAACTAAACCGTCCGCTAGCGGAATTGATGGGAGTAGCGTACGGTGCAGTGTGACTGTTGAACGTCAAAACACCATTCTTTATCAAAATACCACCAAATGTGAAACGGTCACACTTCGATGATTTGCTTGCATTTTAATTTTGTTAATGATTTTTTTTTATATTCAGGGATATTTCGAGGCTATAAGAAATGCAGAAGTCATCGGCAATGCAACATCTTACCGTTGGATTCAAATTACGCCAATCGATGATTTTTGTTGAGCTTTTGCTCGTGACATTCCGACAGGTAGGTGTAGGAAAAATTACAAACCTTTTTTTTTTTTTTTGCTTCTGAGCACCGGAATTATACATACCTTACCTATAGGTAAGAAAAATTAGTACCTTTCCAATCACTGCATTTGGATTTAATTTCTACATAGTTCGTTTATCACAGAATAGAAAGAAACCATTTTTCGAAATTAAACTTTGGAACTCGCTTTTTAACTTTGCAGTACCAAAGGTTCAATAACTGTCTTATGTCTCTACTCAAGTTGTTTGCCGAGGAAACCAAAAAATATTTTGTTGGATTATTAGGTAAGTTGGCCCACAATATTTACTTGTAGACAATTCACTTACAATACATTCATACATACTTAATAAATTATACGACAAAAATAAATGTTTCTTGCTGGTTCCTTTTTTAGAGTGTTCTGAAAATTTCCAACAAACTAAAATACCAAACAGTATTAAAAAAAAAAATCGAGCAAATTTTATTTAATATTTTAGATTTTTCCAATTTTAGACTTCCCAATTTTGAATTTCTCAATTTTGGCTTCCTCATTACAAGTTTCTCATTTTTAAAAAATTTTTTTTTTTATTATTATTTATTTTGTTTCTAAATTTTCTGTCACCTTGTGTAAATTTGGCAACTTAATTTAGATTGTGTAGATATTCTCTTAACTTATCTGTTTATGTAAGTTTGATTTCAGGTGTAATGTGTCTGATTAAGGGCGAGTTGTTTTGTAATGATATAAAATATGTTTGGTGTCAAATTTATTGAATAGGAGGTAGTTGCTAAGCTAGTATATTTGTCTGTTAGGAAGCTCCCTAGGGAAAAGTTTTTTGAGGAGTCGTCTTAATCTACTTTCTGCTTTCTTTCTTGGCTAGTGTGTTGGGGTGACTTCTTAGTCTCTCCACGTAATCAACTGCCTGTTTATTGATTACGTCACCAATCTTGGACACACTGAGGTCACTCTCCAAATGTCTTGTGCACATATACCAGGGTGCTCCCGATAGTCTGCGCAGACACCTTGACTGAAGGACACAAGAGCTTTCTCAGATGGGATTTCGCAGCGATTTCATATACTTGTATCCCGTATCTCCAGGCAGGTGCTATGATATCTTTATATTATATATAAGCACCTTATTTCGGAGTGACAGCTTGTTTCTGCTAGAGAGAAGCCATCCCATATTCTTTACTCTGCCATATAGTGACCTTGCAAGCGTGTTGATATGGGTTTCGAATATAAGGCGCTTGTCCACATATATTCCCAAGCATTTACCCACCTAGATAGAAAGATCATTAGGTGATTCTTAACCTTGGTGAGTCTTTTTCGAGCCCATTTGATGATTAAAAAGAGATTAGTTTCATGTGCGATCTAAGGAAGACTCGAAAATAACTCATGCATCTCCTCAAAATGTGATTTATTAGAAAATGACTCGAAAAAGACTCGAAAATGAGTCGAAACTGATTAGAAAAACGGTTTATAAACGACACTTCATGAACAGTCGCGGCTAGGGTACCATTTTCTACCGACAAAAGTATCATTTATGATCAGAAATCGAGCGCATTTATGACTATTTTAATCAGACTGAGGACTTGAAAAAGACTCGACTGTGATCAGAAATTTCATAAAATGCTTTCTGGGTATGTCCAGGTAAGTGACACAAGTTTCTTAGTTTTGTTTTCCTAATTTTTATTCATGAATTTTAATAATATCACTGTGACACATTTTTTAACTCAAAAAAGTGACGCTATAAAAAAAAAAAAAAATCAGACCAAAAAATTCTGAAAGGTAGTATAAAAAGCCTGTCTAGGTTTTGGTCTGATTAGCTGACGTTTTCTTTTAATTACACTTTGAACTTTTCAGTTTCAGAGTAGGACTAACGATTCCATATCTCGTAAATTATTGTAAATTTTGCTTTTAAGTCTTTAACAAAGTTGTTGCTTTTGGCTTGGCCTACAAAACATTTCTTTGTAGCAAATCAAAAAAATTATATCTTCATACTCAAAATTACAAAACTTGCCCAAAAAAGCAAAATTTTGACCACTTTACCACTACAGTTTTTCAACTTCATCTTGAAACCCGTGGCAGATTTGGCCAAGTAATTCAGCACAAAGTTGTAGCTTAGATCAAAATAAACAAACCGTTAGTACGAACCATCTTTATTTAGTTACTCTTTCATATAGCTATAGGCCCACAAGCACTTACAACTGTCATAAAAACTCGAAAAAATGAACATTTTCGGTAAAAAAGAAAAAATTTTAAATTTTTTTAAGTTATGTTTTTTTTTTAATTTTTTCTTGATTTAATATAAGACAATCAAAATTTTTGACTGTGTCGGCCAATTGGTACCAAAAATTGACATTTTTCGAGTTTTGCTTCCAATTCTACTTACACAAGGGCCCGTTTGAGACTAAAAATCAAGAAGAAGCCACCTCTTAACCCGGTTCGGAATGTACAACGCCTTGATTTCGCGCGCGCACATGTCACCTGGACTTCGGAGTGGCAACGTGTTGTCTTTTCGGACGAAAAAAAGTTTAATTTGGAGGGCCCCGATGGCTACAGCTACTATTTTCATGATCTTCGAAAAGAACCACACCATCTTGATAAGTTGCACAGCAGTGCTGGAGGTATTATGGTATGGGGGGCCATTTCCTATTATGGCACCTGTGAGCTTAAATTTATTCCAACCACCATGAATGCGTTGTGTTATAATGGTATATTGAAAGAGGCCTTTCCACACTTCCAAACTCTTTTTGCAAATCTAAAATGGATTTATCAACATGATAATGCCCCTATACATACGGCCCGGATTGTTAAATCGTATATAGCGAGCCAAAACGTGGAGTTATTAAACTGGCCACCCTATTCACCGGACTTGAATATCATTGAGAATGTGTGGGGATGGCTAACACGTGAAGTATATGGATCAGGTCAGCAATATTCGAGCGTTCCCGAACTAATTGCAGCTATCAAATTAGCATGGGGCTCGATATCGTTGAATTATTTGGGAAAATTGTATGCATCCCTTCCAGACCGAATGTGTGAGGTTTTGGAGAAAAAAGGAGGCTCAACACACTATTAAAAACTTTTTTTGGTTTAAAAACATGTTAGTAATTTCTTATTTAGGTAATATTGTTATTTGAAAAGGATTGAAATATTTTTAAATGGTTTTTAGATAAAGTGTCCTATTCAAGTGGTGCAAAATGAAGACTCCAAAATTTGTTACTTATTGGTTAACAATGTTTTTTGTATACTTACAACTTTTGAATAATTTTGTAATTTTTCGTCTAATTACTACATTTAAATAAACTTTATAAGAAAACAAAAATTATTTTCCTAGATGGCTTGGTTTAGCAGCAATTAACTATAGAAAACCGACTTTAGAGGTGTTCTATTCAAGTGGGGCGAGCAGTGTACGTTCGCGACCCACGGAAATGCCCATATGGGCATTTCCACCAAAAGGACCACCAAGACAAAAAAATTAAAAGTGCTTAAAAACAATCTGTTATATCAAATTTTCAAGGGGAAACAATTAAATTCTTACATTTAATCATAACCCAATTCGAAATATTCGATTTCACAGCTGAGCTAGCGTGAATTTTCTAATTTGGACATAAATATTGCACATTTTTTTTGATAAAAGTGCCTATTGATTGCACTTACTTTTGTTTGAGGGTACAATGGGTTATAAAAGAATGCATAAGAAACCATGAGAAATTATGTGATTGCAATTAATCGTAAGTATTTGCTTTGCATTATACAGAAACCACTTAAATAAAATGATGGAAAAAAAGTGTCGCGTTCGCAATGTCACGTATCGAATATCATATTTTATTTTGAAATCAAAAAAAATAAAGAAAATTTTTCGATCAAATAACAACATTTTAAAATTAGTTGCATTTAGTAATGGTTTTGGCAGATCTCGCTGAGTTTTGCTTGTATATTGGTGGCCAAAAACACCACTTCCATTTTTAGTCGCGTGCGAATCGCTTTTTGATTGGCTTTATCTTGGAACCAGCTCTAGGTTTGATCTACTTTTTAACACTAAATAAAGTGCTTCGAAAATGCTATAAGTTAAAGTAACAAAAGAAAACAAAATTATTTTAATTTGACTTCTATTCCACTTTAAATGCGTACGACTGTCGCGTTCGACATCATGGAAATACCCATATACAATGATATTCGATACGTGACATTGCGAACGCGACACTTTTTTTCCATCATTTTATTTATGTGGTTTCTGTATAATGCAAAGCAAATACTTACGATTAATTGCAATCACATAATTTCTCATGGTTTCTTATGCATTCTTTTATAACCCATTGTACCCTCAAACAAAAGTAAGTGCAATCAATAGGCACTTTTATCAAAAAAAATGTGCAATATTTATGTCCAAATTAGAAAATTCACGCTAGCTCAGCTGTGAAATCGAATATTTCGAATTGGGTTATGATTAAATGTAAGAATTTAATTGTTTCCCCTTGAAAATTTGAT